>JBBPDI010000005.1:16795511-16813209 GCA_037974545.1 Cucumis variabilis | reverse complement strand
TATGCAGCTCTTGGAGACTTGGAAACATATGGAGCCATGTAGTTGTAAAGTTCTCTGATCCACTCTATGTGTTTTGTTTCATGTTTATCTCCATCCTGCCATGGGTTTACATACTGAATTTTGAACAAGTTTCCTTTTCTGTGGGGGAATGGGATTTCATTCTCTGAGATCTTGCTCATCATTCCTCCATAAGGGTTCCAGATCATCAGAGGGCTTTCTTCTTGGAGAAATATTTTCCATAGACCTTCCAATCCAGTTTCTGGGATTGGGACTTGAACAAAGTCTGATTTAGCTTTGAAGTAGTTCTTGAATTGTGGCTTTCCTTGTAGAAGAACTTCAGGTGGTGTTTTTGGTGGTTCTCCAGCTATGTAAAGAACTGATTTAATCCAGCTGGTTTCAATACAATCCTTTGGTGTCAAACCCAATTCAGGGAAGCTTTTTCTCATAATTTGTAGGAGTCTGTCGGAATCTCCAAGAAAGAGAGCATTGTAAGCTGTGGTAATGGTTCTTTCTTTTGTAGCTTTATCATTTGTTACTTGTATTATGACTCTAATGAACAAATCTTCATCCAGCTTGTCAGCAACTTGTTGCCATTTGGACAGGATTTGAGTGGCACCTTGCTCTAATGTCTTTGGAACAGTGAAAACTGTCACAGTTTCTGGAACAGGAACCAATTGCAACTTCCACCAAAGAATAATCCCAAAGCTACCTCCAGCACCCCCTCTAATGGCCCAAAAGTAGTCCTCTCCCATCGTGGATCTATCGAGGATTCTACCATTAACATCGACAATCCGAGCATCAATGACATTATCAGCACCAAGGCCATATTTTCTCATCATAGAGCCATATGCACCGCCTGTTATGTGGCCACCAATGCCTAAGCTAGTGCAAAGGCCAGCAGGGAAGCCATGGACATTGCTTTTCTGTGAGATTCTATAGTAAACTTCACCCACCGTTGCACCAGCCTGAACCCATGCAGTCTTATCTTGGATATTCACTTCGACCGACCGGAGTTTCGCTAGGTCTATGACAATGAAAGGAGTTTCGGTTTCGGAAGCATAGGAAAGACCCTCATAGTCATGGCCACCACTACGAACTCGAAGATGTACCTGGAGCTTCTTCGAACAAATAACCGCTGCTTGGACATGAGTGTCATGCAATGGAGTGAAGATAAATTGAGGCTTGGGAACTGAAGGATCCAATAATCTGAGGTTTTGTGCAGTTGATTGAAGGAGAGGGAAGAATGAAGGATTGTTCTGAGAACAAACAGATAATGGAGGAACAGATTGTTGAGAATTGAGAGATACACATTGCAGAAAACTTTGCTCCAATGAAGCTGAGACTGAAAGTGAGAGAAGAAAGGGAAGCAATAGAATCAAAATGGAAGAGCCTGAATACAACATTGTTTTTTGCTAATTTCTTTTTGATGTTTTAAGAAGTGGTTGTGTACATATATGTATGCATATATATAGTTGTGAATTGTGATGAGTGTGAGAATATATTTTGGTTTGGTTAAAGTGTATTTGAGGTAAGGCAAACGTCATGCAAACTTAAGAATTAGTTTCGTCTTCGATGAAATCTTCTTTAATGTTATATATAATTTATTTAATATATCCCAATCTCCAATTTCCATTTTCCTTATTAAAATTTAAATCACCCTTTCAATTCCTATTTGATTATTTCCATTAAAGTTTAGTTTCAAATTCCAGTTATTTTAATTAATTTTTTTTTCCTTTTCATATTTTCCTTTTCATATTTTCTTATAAATTGTTTTTTCAAATTTTAGTTTATAGTAATATATTTAATTTTTTGTTTTTTTTAGCCATTGATGTTAAAGTTAAAACTTAGTTTCCATTTTCAATTCTTTTAATTAATTTTGTATTTGAGGCTTTTTAAAAAATAAAACAAAACGCAAAAATATTTATACCGTATAGAATAATTTTGAAAAAAAGAAAAAGTCCACAAACTCGCAACATGAAATAACAAAAATATCCTGCGATTAATCGGTCACACACGCGTGCGAAAAAACTTCTAATTTAAATGATCGTATAATATGGTCTAAAAGATCGTTTAGATACATGTTCATTTAGATGTAGGTATACGATCGTCTAGATTTTGGTAAACGATTGTTTGAATCTATCACTTATCTATATTTGGGATAGACAGTGATAGTGGTCTATCTCTGTTTATTTGGGACAGACGACTGATTGTTTAGATATTGAAACATTATAGTGTACTAAGATCTAAACGATTGTTTGGATCTATCACTTATCTATCTAGGATAGATAGTGATAGTGATCTATTGATGTTTATCTAAGATAGATGATCGATAGTTTAAATTTTGGTACACAATCGTGTAGTGAAAAAAAAGAAGAAAAAAGATGAGAGATGACAAAAAAGGAAGAAATTCTAGAAGATGAGATGAAAAAATCGTGAACAAGAAGAAGTGAGAATATAAAGAAGGAGAAGTAATAATAGGAAGAAATTCAATACTCGTCTCAATAAATTCAAAACCAACAAGGACAATATTAAAATTTGTGATTGTGACTACATGAGTTTTGTATTTTTTATTACATAAACCGTAAATATTTTTGTGTTTTGTTCAAGGTATGTAAATGAGCTTTCTACTAGAGTTTGGACCTAGAACATAATGCAAAATTGCAAATTACAAATGTAGGTCGTAGAATTTTTTGTTTTATAGTTGAAGAAAAAATTCTTAATCAATTTGGTTCTAAGCATGAGATCAATTTATAATTACAATTGATTTATTAAAATCTTTAATTATAATTGAAGTGCAACCCCATGAAGTCGGCCACCTTGTGGAACATGATATTTTGGTATTTGACATATTCATAACTGTTTAAAACTCATAAGTCTATTACACACAAAATCACCAAATTACAAGTTTAATTGCTTTTTTCGGCCAAAGTTTAATCTTAGGTTAGCTACACACCAAACTTAATCCTCATTTGTATTGAAGGAATTTCTTGTCTCTTTTTTTATTTTATTTTTTTAGTGAAGAAAGAGTAGAAGGAGGAGAGAGTGTGTTGAGAGAAAAAAAATAAAATAATAAAAAAGAATTAGAGAGATAGAGACTGTCTAAATCTGTTTATTCACATCCAAATGTTACATTTTTCAACCAATATTCTCTAAATTTTGGTTTATATATATTTTTTTGTAGTTTAAGATATCCTCCTATTCTCTTTATTCACATACAACCATAAGTATAACATCTTTGACCTTTTCATTTCATTTTTACTTTATTCCATAGGATTGGATTGGATGAAGATTCAATGTTTATCCTAATTAAGCTATGCTCTAATTAACGTTAATCCTTTTTAATCTGGTTAGTGGCCGTTTTTTCTATTCAATTATAATTTTTAAGATAATTTCCTCTTACCATTAAAACCTATTTTGAGAAAATATTTTAATTTATTTAGAAAGGTTAATTGTAAACAAAACTCTGTTAAAAATATTTATAAAATATAATAAATTCATTTATTTATTTATCTATTTTAGTAAGACTTCAACTATTTGTGGGATAAGCATTTGAAATATTTTGCCCCTTCAACAAATATATATATATAAAATGAGAGTTGGAGTTGAAATTGAATACTATACTATTTTTTTTGGTTAATTATGATAAAATTCATATCATAAAAAATGATTTTGAATGATTAATCCGTTTTAAATTGATTTTGAGTATGACATTGCAAATAACCTATTTCAAAATTATTCTCAAATATTATCTTTAATGTATTTATCATCTTTGCATAGATGGTAATTTATGAATTTCATTTTACTTTTTTCTTTCTTTACTACTTGTTTTTAAATATAGTAGAAATTAACTAATATATTAATAAATATAGTAAATCTATGTTGAGATAGGATAGACTTTAATAATACTCTATCTATAGATCGTTAACATTCTTTTTAATATTTGCAAAATTTTCAAAATTTTTGTTATTTCTAAAATATTACTACTCATATTATTTAGTTCCAAATAATGCTTGACATAAAAAAAAAAATTCAAACTTTCAACTTATTTAAAAATAATTGCATAGTAAAATTTCAATAGATCAAAATTGTTTCTCTATATAATTAATCAAACCCAAACTTTTGAATTTACTATTTCAATCTTTAACACCAAAGTACACAAATGGTTGGAAGTTGGAACACTTTATATTTATTATTTGGTCACATTTGGACTGTCATTGCATTTACTAAAAAGACTTTGACAATTCTACTCAAGAAAGATGTGAAAGAAAAAGGCACCATATTTGCTTTATCATTTCATTTTTTAAATTCAACCTCCCTTTTTTTTTTTCCCTTAAAAAGAAAAAAGAAAGATAAAAAAGAGAAACCCATCATTTAAGGGTGTGAGTGTGGGTTGTTGACCCAACTTTCATCTTAAATCCACAAAACACTCTTAGCACCAAATTTGGGTAATGGTTGATGTTTGTGGCTCCATAATTTTGTATAACCTATTTACCTATCTTTAGATCTATAATTCAAGTTACAAAATTTTGAAGACCATTTAGTCTTTTAAAATTAAAATTACAAACTTTACTTTTCTCTTTGTTTTATTTTGAAAAAGTTGTCAGTTAAAATTACAAAATTTTAGATTTTATCAATATTAATAGAGAGATAAAATTTCCGTCAACTTTTAGCAATGTTCTATCAAATTATAGTATTTTCACTGATAGATAATGATAGAAGTCTATTAATATCTATCATCAATCAAATGTAACATTTTATTATATTTTAATTTATTTTGTTATATTTGAAAATTTTTCTTATCAGTATTTTAGATTAGAAGTGTTTTTAAATCAAAGTCAAATAAATAAAAAAAACTTCAAATGTTAGGAAAGATTGAAAATAAAAACTATAATTAATAGGAAAACAAACACAATTTTCGCATTAAATAATCATTTGAGTTCTGAAAATTGTACTCTGTATTCTTACCTTTTAAACCATTTTTGTCAAATATTTTCCAAAAAAGAAAAGGCCAAATTTTATTATTTATTTTCAGAAAGTAATCGTTGTTTCGAAAATTTGATTGAAAATTAAAACGTATTAAAGAAACTGTGAGTAAACAGAACAAAAAAATAAAAAAATAAAAAAAAATTAAGAATCAAAACTTAAAATGAAAGTTGTAATAGGGGCTGTAATGGTTTGAATTGAGTTTATAGGTAGGTTGTACTGTTTAGAAAAGTTACTATACACATCAAGTTTTTTTTCTTTTTCCTAATTACCGTCTATAATGCAACCTTTTTGTTTGTTTATTTATTTGATTTTCTAAAAACAAAAGTTAGAAACCTATTGTAAATAATAAATATAAACAAATATTACAAAATTTCAGAATTTATTAAATGATAGATATGGATACACTTGTATGGATATTTACGTTATATTCTAGTAGAAGTGGATTAGTGATTAGATTCTAAAGTTTTTCTATCATAAATCTTTTTAAATATTTTAGTTTTATTTTTTATATTTAAAAATAACCCAATAAAAAAAAAAAGTCTCCAGTTCAACTTATAACTCATAAGTTAAATTCTTTAAAAAACTTAATTAATTTTAAGATTAAATTACAAATTCTCTCATGTTTATCTCTAAAGCTTCTTCTTAAAAGAGTGTCTAACCCTTCTTTCAAACTTTTAAGAAGACTTAATATGCTAAATTATACATTTTTTGTTTAATAATCTTTTTCAATTTTCTATTCTATAGATCTATTAGGTCCTTAATAGATTCCTCATTTTAAAAAAAGTAATGTGAAATATTTTATTTGAACAATAAATTGACTTTTTGTGTCCTACATATATGTGTAAAATTTAAAAATGGTCAGAATGAATTAATTAGTATGGACACAAAACTATATATTATATTAGAAAATGTGGAAAAGTTAACATTTTCGTTTATTTTGTAATATGTGAACCCATTTTTGAACCACCAAACAATTTGACTCACCAAACAAATGTCCGAAAGAAAAGTCAGTATCTCCAGAAAATAAGAGATAATAGTGAACGTTTAATTTTCAAAGTACTTTTCCTCACAATTCAATGCAACAAGAAATTTTAGGAAGGGAATACCCTAATTAATCATGTGCATATATATTGACTTAATACATCACAACTAACAAATCTTAGGCTCTTCTTTTGTGGAAAAGTTAATTTAAACATTTTTCTTTTGCCAAGTTTTTAACTTGCACCGTTATACAATTATATCTCGAACATTTTATAAAATAATAATAGATGTCAAGATCTTTAGATTGTATAATTTTTATAATGATATGAATTTAGACTCTAATATACTTTGTTGAACCGTAATTATTAATCTCGTAAGAAATTATGATTTTCTCTTGGTCTTCCTTAGAACTTAGATTGTGTTCCTTGACGTGTGGGAGAAAATAATTACTTTGATGAGTTAGAAAGAAAACCGATTCATTAGGTTTTATCTTTACATAGACATCTCCTATTAAATGTTTAATATTTAGGAAATCTACTTTTTTACTCAGGGGCATTTTTAAAAATAGTAAAATAAATTAAAATATTTACAAGTTATAACAAAATTTTGGATTCTATCACCAATAGTCTTCTATCAATATAACATATCAATAACTATCAGTTCTATTTAATCTTCTAAGTCAATTGTTTTAGGTTAATTTACATGTATAGAACAAAACTTAAAATATTTATGGTATGTATAACAAAATAACAAAAAAAAAAAAGTCTATGAAACTTGTATAACTTGAATTAATTTTTTCATAAATTTCATATTTTCCTTTTTCAGAATTTATTCATTTCTTCTTTTAGAATTTATTCCTTCTTCGTAATCTTTTATCTTAGACGTCTTTTTTTTTATAAAATTTTTTCTTAATTATTCTTTTTTCATTGTCAACTATTTTGTCCTTCTTTTTCTTCTTCTTCTTTTTTCATTATCAAGTATTGTATCAAGATCGTTTAGATCATTTTGTACAAGATCATTATCAAGTATTATATTTTAAGTTTCATAGTCAATTCAACAAGTATTGGAGTATAACTACAAGTGAGAAGACCAATTTATTATTATATGTTTCTGTAGTTCTTGACCCCAGGTACAAACTGGCTTATGTGAATTATTGTTTTAATGAATTTTTAGAGGAAGATGTGCAAAAAAATTTGGACGAATAAGGTTGAAGAAGCATTTCGTCGATTGTGTGATGATTATTATATGAGAATGTCAAAAGAAAAAAAATTCACAAACACGATCATGTACTCCTATTGAAGGATTTATGTTTCAAAGTCAAAGTGAAATGTCTTCTATCTCATCTAGTGGATCTTATAAGGCACGTGTTGCTGTTCATAATAGATTTAAACAAAGCAACAAAACATGTCTCGATGGTGCTAAAACAGAGGTGGCTCGTTATCTAGATGAGGCTCGTATAGAAGATGAATATTTAAACTTGCTAAATTGGTGGAAGGTGAATTCTTCTCGATTTAAGATTATTAGCCAAGTAGCCAGGGACATCTACATATTCCTATATCAACTGTGCCTTTTGAGTCAGCCTTTAGCACTAGAGGACGGGTGTTAGATTCTTTTCGAAGTTCATTAACTCCTCAAACTGTAGAAGCACTCATTTGTGCTCAGAATTGGATTCAATCTAAACATTTGGATGACATGACTGAAGAAATTGATGGTGCTAAAGAAATTGATGAAGGTAATAGTCTTTTCGAAGTAAGCATTTAAGATTTAAAATTGTCTCATTAAGCTAACATCTTGTCATTTTGATCTAGAATTCATAAACATTGGAAAGGAGATGGAAACTGCATTTGAGAATCTGAATCATGACACTCTGATATAAATTCCTACTCTCAAATCTATTTACATTTTTTTTGTTTTAAATTGTTAACATCTTTAAATCTTGTTTGTTTAGAATCTTGAAGCACAATGATGTATAAACTTTATACTTCTCTAGTCCCATCACAGTAAGTTATTTGCTTAACGTATAAATTATTCTTTTTCTAGATAGTTCACTAAATTAGTAAATTTCTTCTCTATGCAATAGGGGAGAAGGTGGAATGGTGGCTAGATTTGTGGTAATAGACTAATAGGTGGAAAGTTGAATGTTGGAGCACATGGTTCTTTCTTTTGTTCTTTGTTATACTCTCAAATTTGATCCACATGGTTCTTTTGTTATTTTGTTCTACTCTCAAATTTGATCCACATGGTTCTTTTGTTCTACTCTCAAATTTGATCCATCAAAGCTTGTAAATTATAACATTATTAAAATTGCACTATTATGGTGATTGTGATGAATGTGTATGAGAGGCAACATTATTAAAATTGGTTATTTTGCAATCACCATTTGAAATAAATAAATAAATAAAGAAGAGGAAAGAAAGAAAGAAGAAGAAGGGAAAAAAAAAAGAAGAAGACCCGACCCATGTTGACCCGACCCGAATTCGGGTCGGGTCATAAGTGAAAGCAACCCACATATTTCGGGTCAGGTCGGGTTTGAAGAAAAACCAACACGACCCAGCCCAATTACACCCCTAGAAGATAGTGTATAAGAGCCATATCGATATATTAAATTGAAATTTAATCTAACAGTATCCTTTATCCTCAATCAAAATTTTAATTTTGATAAAAGCTCTAGTTTGTTGGGGGGACTCTACTGTCCAAAAAAACGTCTTTCCTAATTGTTTACCCCTTGCGAGACTTTGATAACTTGAAATTGTTAGATAATATAATATTAAATTTGCCTTTATATCATATATTTAATAGTTTTTAGTTTAATTAATTTTGTTGCTTTCGCAACTTTTAGCGATTAAAGTGTTTCACATTTCTGTCATACAACTCGATGTTGATTTAATTAAGATGTGAGAACAGGTGGTCTAGAAAGTTCTATATTCAAATCTTACTATATTATTTCATTTTCTATTAAAACATATTGAATTTTCAACGTATTTCAAACCCAAAAATTAAACGAGAGAGAGTTAAATGATATAATGTTATTTTATTATATTTGTCAATTTTGTCAACAAGGTGAAAAAGTCCAATACATGGCATCTAAGAGCCACAGTGATATCATTTGAAAATTTTCTGCCAAAGCTATGGATCAATATTCTAAAGAAAAAAAGTTGTTCACTAATTGATTTAATATATATTTCTAAAATTGCATTCTATTTTATTTTAGTAATTTTTTAAACTATTTTAATGTATGTACTTTTTAAGTCTTTATTTTAATTTCTAAACATTCACATTCACACTCAAAATCAAACTCTCATCTATACAACATTAGTTACTTTAGTCGTTAATTTTTCATTAACAATTACAAGACATTTTGGAATTTCTTGAGAACTCCAACATTTAATCCACCCTAATTATCTTACAACATTACAACATCTGATATATATGTTCACGTTTATTATGTTAAGTTTTTTCTTAAAGAACTTATGACTATTTTTAATATAAAGTTTAGAAATTAACACGTAATTTAATACTTTAAAATTCAAGAACAAAATAAATCACATATATTCGAACATAATTTAGTTGAATATGTTTTATTTACAAAAAAAAAAAAGTTTTAATAACTTTTTGAAAAGTCATAAACTTATACAGTGTTCCCACTTTATTTGAAATCTAGTACTAAAACTAATTTAATTATCATAAAAATAAAATAAAGGTTAATTTTGATAAATATAACAAATCGAACAAATATTTACGATTCCTGTAACAAAATGAAAAAGTCCATGAAATTGGTCATTTTTTAAATATTTCAGGTTTGTCTTTCCTTTTCAGCGATTTTTTTTTTCTTTCCATTATTTTTTTCTCTGTCGTTTTTCTTTTATTTTTTTCAAACTGATATTTTGTTCAAGATCGTATGCAAAATATAAAAGATCTATTTTTAAAATATTTTTTAGATTGTTATTTGATTGTTCTAAATATAAAAGGTCGTGAAAAAAAAAATCGTTGGATATTGGATAGTCAAATCTAAACAATCATGCACCGAAATAGCTAAATCTAAACGATTGTGTACAAAAAATCTTAAAAAAATTATTTAGATCTGGGTAGCCAAATTTAAACGTCAAATCTAAACGATTATGTTTCAAATATAAACGATCATGTATCAAATCTAAATGATTGTTTTCCAAATTAAATGATCGTGAAAAAAAATCGTTGAGATTTGAGCAGCCAAATCTAAACGATCAAATCTAAATCAACGTGTAAAATTGCTCTAAATCTAAACAATCATGTAAGAAGAATAGTCAAATCTAAACAATCGTGTAGGAAAGAATAGCCAAATCTAAATAATCGTATAGGAAATAATAGCCAAATGTAATTAATCGTAGGATATTTTTGGTATTTTTCACATTGTGGGCCGTTGGACTTTTTTCATTTTTAAAATTGTTTTATACCATGTAAATATTTTGTTATATTTTTAAAAAGATCCCGAAAATAAAATACTCACGTAACGTGGGTTAATTTCTTTTTGTATACTTTTAAAATTGAAATTTTAAAAGTACAAGCTTGGATCTAATATTTGTTGATGTGGACCTCAGTTGATCAGTTAATTGTAAATGACAGAGAAATACTTCAATTACTTTATGGAATCTGGAAATGTAATTGAATGTGAAAAATATTGACTCAGTTAATTTATAGCTTAGCTATACCGCATGCTTTAACTAAAGGTTTAACTAGAAGGACACGATAGATAACACAGCAGTTTGATAATCTAATTCGACAAAGCTTGCCTACATCTGGAGAGCTTTTGGACTCAGTTTAGGAATATTATTAGAATTTGATAATCATGTAACACAGTTCTTTTGTTACATATAAATACTTGTTAAAGATAAATACAATAATAGATTTTAGGCTCCCCTTGAGTGTATCACGAATCCTATGGAGTTATTTTCAGGCTCCCCTTGAGACTCAGGACAACTTTCCCGTTATTTTCAATATTCCTGTAGATCACCCTGTGTGAATCAACACAGTATCTTCAATGGCTGCACTGTCAAGACATTACGAACCTGTGTGAAGTGGAGACCTCTCACAATCGTCGTAGACGCTTCAAAGTCTGAATATGTCCAACACCAATCTGTTTCTGCTGAAGACGTAAACAAAAAAAGATCTGATTTGTCATATAAATATGTTTCTTCAAGATTCCTTATTTAAAGGAATCTACAAAAACCATGTAAATCTTTGATATGTTTTGATAACAACTCTTAATAAAGAAATTAACAAAATATAATCGTAACAAACTCCCCCTTTTTTGTCAATGAGCCGATGAACCATACTCATTCTTTTTCTGTTTAACTGTCGAAACTACTAGTCAACTACCCAGTCATGACTTCTTCATTCGATGTGATGTCATACACAGTAAAAGAAAAATAATTAAGTACTTCAGATCATAGAGCCAACGGGTAGAACAGTTAACAAAAAAAAAAAAAATAGCCTCTTCATTTCCTTCACAACACTGCTGACTACATGTGTAGGTGTCACAAAAACAGTACTTAAAAAAAATAACTAACTCTAGGACAACCCACACACCACAAAAACAAACTTCAGTACAACTGTGTTTTCCACTGTGTCTCCCCCTGTTGAGCATAAAAAGAATGAAGTTGAATTACTGAGCAGAATGATCCGAAGACACTGATTGAAGATGATGGAGAAGAGCATCAACTTCAGTTTTTCGTTCCTTGTGCAGAGAAATGGTGGACCCCAACGCTCTAGATTCAGCTTCTAATGATGCAACGACCTGAGAAACATCTGAACTAGCCATATCAGTGGGGCCAGAGGGTCGAGGACGAGTAGACAGACCAACACTAGTAAGACACCCACTAACCTCAATGTCTGCTACATGAGATCCCTGAAACAGTCTAGTACTGAGAGAGATAGTGCGAGGACGAGGGTCAGGAGCATCCAAAGGCCCCAAAATGTCAGGATGAACGTGCAGCAGTAGGTCCGAAAAGAATCTTGACAAGACAATAGGAATCTTGACAGCAAAAGTACCTACATGACGAAGGAGTTGGTTGTACAAGAATACCCCAACATCCATTATTTCCCCAGTTCCTATCTGATAAAGGAAGGTGGCCAAAGGCACAGAAACACTAGAAGCATGGGACGAAGGAAACCAATTGGCAATGCCAATTTTATGCAGAATTGCATACTTAACACTGAGGGCACAACAAGTATACCAGAAGAAGGCCAAACTGTGATTGAGCTACCCATAAGAATTGATGCAAGAGTGCTATGGGATGGAGTAGGTGGACTGGTATCAGAAGTAGCAGGTCGACCCAGAAACTGATTGATCATTGCAGAAGACAAAATTATACGATGGCCACGTACATGAACTGCTTAATAATCTGCACTGCTGGGGTCATCAAAATCAGAAGGAAGATTTGCAATCACTTTCTGGATTAAAAGAGGATAGAAAGGCCCCACATCAATGATAGTGCGAGAGAGGCCATCCTGAGATATGAGGTCCATAACTACACTGCACGACTGATGCTGATCAGAAATGTTAACTTCATCTGCCATTCACCTCTGGACGACAAACTTCCACCGTTGTGCATTGTCCTCATGATGAAAGGAGATTCCATCAATAGGCACAGAGTGTACATTTTGGGGAAAACGTCTTCTCAGGCGTGGGACTGGATGAAGAAGATGAGGGTGGTGAGGCCGAAGCACTTTAAGAGGATGTGGATGTAGTAGTGTGAATACTTAGAGCATACATGGAGGAACCAGTGGATGATTCTGATGCCTGAACAGGGTTCTCCGATGGCATTGCGGAGGAAGTGAAAGCCCTAGGAACAGAAACAGAAGGGGGTTCCATGGTGGAAGCATACTTGACCTTCGCCTGTAATAGATCGGCCAATAGAACATGATCCTCAGAATCAGATTATGAAGACTAGCTTGAAGCCATGGCCAAATGTTCATCTTGGCGAGAAGATGTGCTATCAAAATTGATAGAAAGAGGAATCTTACCGCGATCGGCAAGACGTGCGTATGGACGACGTGCTGGGATGCTCTTGATCCGCTTCTCTCTCATCCGAACACCATGCAAGCCAGAGCGAGCCGAGCTATTGGATGCAGAAATCTTCTCAGAGTTTCCTCGACGTGTGCTTACCATTTTTAGCAACGATCGTAGAGAGAAGGAAAAAATATCACAAACTGCTCTAAAGATCAAACAAAATTTAGACTTTAATATCTCTCGAAAGGATGCAACCTTTTGAGCTTCTTCAAGTTTGAGAGTCTCTCGCCAGAATCACTTTTTGATTAGCTCATTAAATAAACATATCTCTCCTAATTAATACTGCACTGGGCCAAACAAGTGTGCAAGTAACCTTTACAAGGCCCATGGGTCCCATAATGTTATGCAGAAAAACGACACACGCCCAGCTCAACCCTCAGGTGTTCAAAGGATTTGACATCCAAGGGCTTAGTACATATGTCAGCCAATTGCAAATTTGAGTGTACATGCAGAAGAGAAATGATTCTGTCCTCTACCAGCTCTCGAATAAAGTGATGCCATATACCGAGATGTTTAGTGCGACTATAATGAACAGGATTTTTGGAGATGTCGATAGCACTCATGTTATCACAGTACAACATTATGGTGTCTTGATCAACTCCATACTCTCGCAACATTTGCTTCATCCATAGAAGTTGAGCACATGCACTTCCAACCGCTATATATTCTGCTTCAGCTGTAGATAAGGATACAGAGTTTTGTTTCTTACTGAGCCAAGATATTAGGTTATTACCTAGATAAAAACACCCTCCAGATATGGATTTTTTGTCACCCACACATCCTGCCCAATCAACATCACAGTAACTTACAAGTGAAGTATTCGTGTCAAACGAGTAATGCAGACCATAGTCAGTTGTACCTCTTATGTATTTGATGATTCTCTCAGCAGCCTGCAGATGAGAATGTCGAGGAGAAGCTTGAAAATGTACACACATGCCAACAGCATAAGAGATATTCGGCCTACTTGCTGTGAGATAAAGCAGACTTCCAATCACACTTCTGTATGTCTTTGGATCAACTGCTTCCGTTTCACAAGCTTTGGTTAATTTGATGTGAGTAGCTACTGGGGTGAGTTTTGATTGTGAGTTTTCCAGACCAAATTTCTTGATCATGATTTGAGCATATTTAGTCTGGGAGATAAAGATGCCACTGATTTTCTGTTTTATCTGTAGCCCTAAGAAGAACGAAAGCTCACCAACCATACTCATTTCGAATTCAGATTGCATTACATGTACAAAACTTTCTACACCTTCAGCAGGAACACCTCCAAAAATTATGTCATTAACATAGATTTAAGCAACAATAATGTTCTGATAACTGTGTTGTATGAATAAAGTTCTGTCTGCTCCACCTCTAACATAACCACGACTCAAAAGATACTCAGTAAGCCTCTCATACCAAGCTCGAGGAGCTTGTTTTAACCCATATAGAGCTTTATTCAACCGATAGATATGATGTGGAAATTCTGGATCAACAAATCCCTTTGGTTGAGCAGCATACACCTCTTAATTTAAGTATCCATTTAGGAAGGCACTTTTGACGTCCATCTGATACAGTTTGAATTTCCACACACATGCAATGCTAAGCATTAAGCGAATAGCTTCAAGTCTAGCAACTAGAGCAAAAGTTTCATCGAAATTGACTCCTTCAATCTGAGAGTATCCCTGAGCAACCAGTCGAGCCTTGTTGCGAGTGATATGATCGTTTTCATCAGTCTTATTCTTGAATATCCATTTTGTTCCGATAATATTCACATTTTCTGGCTTGGGAACTAGCTTCCAAACATTCAGTCTTTGAAATTGAAGTAGTTCTTCCTGCATAGCAGTGATCCAAAATTCGTCTTCAAGTGCTTCAGATACAGATCCTGGTTCAATGGTGGATGTATAGCATACGTTTGCTATCAGCTTTGCATAATCTATTCTACCCTTCTTCCTGGTAGATACCCCACTTTGAATATCTCCAATGACATCTTTCACTGATGATTTTTAACAACTCTGGAGGAGGGTTTTAATTGGTGATTCTGACAATCATCTGAATTTTCTAGAGTGCTGTCTGTGGAAACTTCGGGTGATTCACTGGTTATATCATCATGACCAGCATTAGTATCTCCTGTAACTTCAGCTGTTGTTTTATCCATTTGTCTATATATGGTTTCTGCATCATCGTGTACATCAGATGATATTTCTTCCATCTTCTCATTTTCATTTACAGCAATATTGATTGTCTCCATAACAATTCTCATTCGGTTGTTAAAAACCCTGTAGGCTCTACTATTATGTGAATATCCTAGAAAAATCCCTTGATCTGATTTAGCATCAAGTTTTCTGTGACATTCACGATCAACAAGTATATAACATGTACTTCCAAAAATATGATAGTACTTTACGTTCGGTCTTCTACCTTTTCATAGTTCAGATATAGTAACTGTAGTTCCCGTCTGCAATGTTACCCTATTATGGATGTGACACGCTGTGTGCATTGCTTTAGCCCAGAAATGTAATAGGAGATTTTTTGCATGGATCATTACCCGAGTCATCTCTTGAAGAGTGCGATTCTTCCTTTCAACTACTCCATTCTGTTGAGGGGTGAGAGGTGCAGAAAATTCATGCTTGATGTCTTCGTTCTTACAGAAACCATCTATATGACAGTTTTCAAATTCTGGACCATGGTCACTCCATAGCCTTATAATATTCACCCCCTGTTCCCGTTGCAAACTTTGACATAATGTTATCAGTATATTGGCCGTTTTAGATTTGCTTCTCAAGAATCAGACCCATGTGAACCGAGAGTAGTCATCCATACAAACTAGCACATACTTCTTCTTGCCTAAGCTTTCCGTCTGCATTGGCCCCATAAGATCCACGTGAATCAGTTCAAGCACTCAACTGGTGTGACAGATACTGTTACTCTTGTGTGATACTCGAGTTTGTTTACCCTGCTGACATTCCCCACAAAAGAATTGTCCTTTCACATTTAAGGTTGGTAAACCTATGATGGCCTCATGTCTAAGGACCTTATCCAGGGAGCTCAGACTAACATGACCCAATTTCCTATGCCACAACTGAGTTTGTTCATCTCTCGAGACCTGACAAACTTTAGGTTGATTTGCACACCAGTGGTAGCAGTTATCTGTTTGTCTGATTCCTCGCATTACTTCGTTGCTTCCTTGGTCTAATACAATGCAGTTATCTTTGTTGAAGCTGACGGCATACCCTTGATCACACAGTTGACTTATGCTTATTAGGTTTGCTGTGAGCCCCTCAACATACAGCACATCATTCAAGTTTGGAAGGTGTTGTCCAGCTACATTTCCCTTAGCAAG
The DNA here is from genome assembly GCA_037974545.1 of Cucumis variabilis. Classification (NCBI taxonomy): domain Eukaryota; kingdom Viridiplantae; phylum Streptophyta; class Magnoliopsida; order Cucurbitales; family Cucurbitaceae; genus Cucumis; species Cucumis variabilis. Next base: position 16,796,872 of record JBBPDI010000005.1, on the reverse strand, counting down.
AATTCTGCCATTTGCTCCATCACCAAAAGTTACATGACCAGACATACAATCAATCGAATTTGTGAAGTAAGATCGATTCCCCGTCATGTGCCTGGAGCATCCAGTGTCAAAGAACCAATCTTCTTGAGATATCTGTACTGAAGTGAATGCTATATTGCCTTTCTCCTGATGTTTTTTAATCCTCCATTCATAGTTTCTTCTATTCATCTTAGCATAGCAATAAGGTTGAATATGTCCCATTTTTCCATAGTAGTGACAGATCCATGTCTTCGTAGGTGTACCTCCTTGATTATACCTCAGTGAGTTTTTCATCCTTCCGAATGTATCAGACTTGCTAGGGACAAACACCGTCTTGGTGTTAGGCTTCTTTTGATTTTTTATACCACCATATCCGAGACCCTCCTTACTGCAACCTGGTCTTCCCATAGCTAATATATGTTCAAGGCTCTCAGTACCCGTGTTAAGCATTCTTACTGTTTTCTCCAGTTGACTGTAGCTTGTTTGAGACTCCTTGAGCTTCTGCTTCAGTGTGGAGATGACGATTATCAATCTTTCGTTTTCAGCCATCAATTCTTGAATTTTCTCTTTTTGAGCTACTCTGACGGCAGTATCTTCTTCCCACAACCCTTTCATCTTTTTGAACGAAATATTTTCGGTGGCTACGTGGTCAGTTTCAGTCTCTTCAAATTGACTACCATCAGTTGTCAATATACTTATAAATGCATTTGTGAATTCTTCTTCTTCAGCCAATCCTTCTGAATCATCATCTGAGAGTGTTGCCCCAAGACTCTTCTGTTGCCTTCTCAAATATGTGGCACATTCAGCCTGATAATGCCCGAAGCCTTCACATTCTCTACATTTGAATGATCGACTGTCTTTGCTTGATGTTTGTTCAAATTCTTGATTTTTTGATCTGTCAGTTTCTTTTCGCTTAAAGTTGTTTGAAAATCTATTTCGACCTCCGAAAGTACTAGAATTATTCATTCTTTTCATTAAGTGCGAAATTTGTTTAGTCAGTAATGCAATCTATTCATTTATTCGTTCGCTTGATGGTTTCTCCTGATCATGTCTCTGAATAGATTGAAAGGCAAGTCCCTTTCCTTTTACATCCACGTGATTAGCCAAAGTAAGCTCGAATGTTAACAGCGAACCAAACAGTTCATCAAGAGTCAGCTTCGAAACGTCATGAGATTCCTCAATCGCAATAACTTTCATATCAAACCTTCTGGAAAGAGATCTAAGAACTTTACGAACTAATTTGGATTCAGGGATTTCTTCACCAAAGTTAAAAGATTCGTTGGCCAGTTCCAAAACTCGTACATTGTACTCAGTAATGGTTTCTTCCTCCATCATCTTTAAGG
>JBBPDI010000005.1:16771686-16795411 GCA_037974545.1 Cucumis variabilis | reverse complement strand
GACTTAGACTGTGTATCCACCATGTCTTCATGATCATTTACAGTAATGTTGATAGTTTCCATAACTGTTCTTGTCCGATTGTTGAATACTCTATAGGCTCTACTGTTTAATGAATATCCCAAGAATATTCCTTGATCTGCTTTGGCATCAAATTTTCTGTGATATTCTCGATCTGCAAGTATATATCATGTGCTCCCAAAAATATGAAAATACTTTACATTCGGTCTTCTACCTTTCCATAACTCATATAGAGTTACTGTAGATCCTGTGCATAATGTGACTATTATGAATATGACATGCTGTATGCATAGCTTCAGCCCAGAAACTTAGGGGAAGGTTCTTGGCATGGAGCATTACTTGAGCCATTTCCTGAAGTGTACGATTCTTTCTTTCGACTACTCCATTTTGTTGAGGAGTCAGGGGGGCTGAGTATTCGTGCTTGATGCCTTCGCTTTAACAGAAGCCATCAATTTCAAAATTTTCAAACTCTGTGCCATGGTCACTTTGTAAACTTATAATATTCACACCCTATTCTCGTTGAAGATTTCGGCACAGCACTATCAACACTGCAGCTGTTTCTTACTTGCTTTTCAGAAATTGAATCCATATGAATCGGGAATAGTCATCCACACACACCATCACATACTTCTTTTTGCCTAAGCTCTCAGTTTGCATTGGTCCCATGAGATCCACATGGATCAATTCGAGTACTCTATTGGTGTAACAAGCGTTGTTGCTTTTGTGAGATACTCGAGTCTGTTTATTCTGCTGACACTTCCCATAGAACATTTGTCCTTTCACATTTAGTGTTGGTACGCCCAGAATAGCATCATGTCTTAGTACTTTGTCAAGTGTGCTCAAGCTGACGTGACCAAGTTTCTTATGCCATAGCTGAGTTTCTTCATCTTTTGAAATATACATATCTCAGTTTGGTTAGAACTCCAATGATAACAGTTATCACTCTGCCTGATCCCGCGCATAACTTCTTTACTTGTCTTGTTAGACACAATACAATGATCTTTATCAAACTTTACATCATACCCCTGATCAGACAGTTGACTTATACTTATTAAATTTGCTGTGATTCCTTCTACAAGGCGTACATCCTTTAAACTCAGAAGATTCTGTCCAGCCACAATTCCTTTAGCTAGAATTCTACCCTTGGCACCATCTCCAAATGTAACATGGCCAGATATACAGTCTGTAAGATTTACAAAGTAAGAACGATTTCCAGTCATGTGCCTAGAACATCCACTATAAAAAAACCAGTCTTCTTGAGGTATCTATACTGATGTAAAAGCAATATATCTTTTCTCCAGGTGCCTCTTAATTCTCCATTCATACATGTTTTTATTCTTCACAGCGAAACAATAAGGTTTTATATGTCTTGCACTACCACAGAAATGGCAAATCCGTGGTTTGGTGTGACCACTCTTTCTGACATTCCATTGAAGATTACCTCCTTCTCTGATCAGGTTTGAACTACTAGGCACAAACACAGTCTTGGTATAATAGTTCTTCTGATTTTTTGTAACCCTGAATCCGAGACCTTTCTTACTGCTACCAAGTCTTCCCAGGGTAAGAATGTGATCAAGATTGTCAGTCCCTGAATTTAACATCTTCACTGTTTTTTCCAGTTGGCTATAACCTGCATGTGACTCTTTGAGTTTCTGCTTCAGAGTTGAGATAATTGTCAGCAGTCTTTCATTTTCTGTCATTAATTCTTGAATTTGTTCTTTTTGAGCTACTCTAATAGCTGTATCTTCCTTCCATAATCCTTTCATTTTTGTAAAAGATAATTTTTCAGATGCAGAGCCATCTTGATCCTCATACTCACCCTCATCAGTATTTGACAGTATACTGATAAAGGCATATGTAAATTCTTCTTCATCGACCAATCCTTTAGAATCTTCATCAGACAGTGTAGCCCTGAAACTCTTCTTCTGTCTTCTTAGATATGTTGCACACTCGGCCTGATAATGTCCGAAGCCACCACATTCTCTACATTTGAAAGACCTGCTATCTCGCCCAGATGGTCGTTCAAATTCTTGAGTTTTAGATCGATCCACTTCTCTTCGTTTGAAGTTATTTGAGGATTTATTATACCCTCCGGAAGACCCATGATTATTCATCCTCTTCATTATATTTGAGACTTGCTTAGTGAGCATCACTATTAATTCAGTCATTTGTTCATTATACGTTTTCTCCTGTTCACAACGATCCTCATTTTGGATCATTTGAAATGCAAGTCCTTTTCCCTTTACGTCAAAACGCTCTGCTAAGGTTAATTCAAATGTCAACAAGGAGCCAAACAATTCATCAAGAGATAGGTTAGCCACATCATGAGATTCTTCAATGGCAACAACCTTTATATCAAACCTTCTGGGAAGAGATCTAAGAACTTTTTGAATTATCTTAAATTCAGAAATTTCTTCTCCTAGGTTGAACGATTCATTTGCTAATTCCAGAACTCGTATATTGTATTCAGTAATTAACTCTTCCTCCATCATCTTCAATGACTCGAACTTAGTGGTCAGCAATAAAAGTTTGGACGTCTTGACTTTGGAAGTCCCTTCGAATGCTACCTCAAGTCTTTTCTAGGAATCTTGAGCAGTTACACATGAATTGATTAGTTTGAGGACATTTAGGTCAACCCCATTATAGATTACATCTAGGGCTTGTGAGTTTCCTCAGGTTTGGGTATAGATTTTCCATCGACAATCATCATAGGCGAAGTCCATCCCACATTTACAACTCTCCAAACCTTTGAATCCATTAATTTTAAAAATGATACCATACGTATCTTCCAGTAGGAATAGTTTTTTCCATCCAGGATAGGAGGCTGTGTAGTTTGAGTTCCTTCGCGTTGTGTGTCCATCAGTATTATGTTGAATCCGCTCTGATACCAATTGAAATAAACACTGTTAATATAATCTGTAGCTATGGGTTATGCTTTTAACTTCAGGTTTAGCTAAAGGGCAAAATAAAGTTAAACTGCACAGTAAATAGATAACACGACACTTTGGTAACCCAATTCGGCAAATACTGCCTACGTGTGGAGAGCTTTCTTGCTCAGGTTGAGAGTATTATTAAGATTCAATATTCATGTAACAAACATTACTAGTTACAGAAATTCACTTGTTAAAGTAAACTACAATAACAACTTTCAGGCTCCCCCTAAATCAAGGACGAATCTTCTCGAGTTACTTTTAGGCTCCCCCTGAATTATTGAACCAATGTCTTGACTTGAACTGAGTTCTTAATATTCTCTTGCTTCATCCTGCACATACTAAATACACAACATCTTCATTAGCATTCGCGCAGAACTATTACAAACCTATGAGGAAGATAAACCTTCCAACAGTTTTTAGACGTCTTTTATCACAACCAGCACGCTTAGCTTTCAAAAAACATACGTAACAAACATTTGTTTGCCATATAAATATTAATCTATATGAATCTCCCGTTTTGCGAAAGGATCACAACCACCAATATTCTAATAGATATTGTTAACCACTTTTAATATTTTAATTGACAATACATTATTTTATCAATCTAACAGATATCCTTCGTCGTTTGATGAGGCTCGCCACAAGCCTACTCCACTCCAAGTCTTCATTGATCGCCTTCTCCATCTCCATTTGATCGAGCTGCACGAAGAAGCCTAGCTGCCTCTAGTCTACATTCAGCCGAGCCGAATGCCATCTCCCACAAGAGCTAGAGTTTTCATTTGTTGTGTACGCTAGCGTTTGATGTCCCATTTCTCAAGTGATTTACTTGTTTCCATTCATTGAGTTGCACTGCACTCAACCTCTATTAGATCGTCGACTGTCGCTCGTTTCCATTCATCAAGTACGCTACCGTTGGGCTGATGATCCCCATTTTTAGGGAGTTTGGGAGAGAGTTGAATTTTGTCACTACAAGAAATTCTGGATCTTCCAACGTTGATTTACAAAGTCGAGAGAGATCACGTTGGGAGATGTGAGAGAACTCCCGACATATTACTTAATGCGTCGATAGTGGTTGGATAACTCTTGTCTCAATTTTGAGCGACGTTAGAAGTTATCATTTAAAGTCTAAGACCGTCAATAATTCTTTCTCCTTTATTTTCTTCTTTTCTTCTTTTTTTCCTTGTTTCGACGTTTCTCTCCGTTTTCTTTTCTTTTCTTCTTTCTTCTCCTTCCCTTCCTTCTTCTGTCGTCTACTTCTCCTTCCAATCCATCCCCCTCCCTTTTTTATCCTTGTTTTTATAATTCTTTCGATCTGTCTTTCTTCACAAATCAGGGGAAGAGGACACCGCGTGCTACCATTAGGGTTTAGAGTTTCACGTTAGGGATGGTACAACATAAAGAAGAATGAAATAAAGAAAGAAAGAGAATGTTGTAGTGGTCACCAATCGTGGCTCATCGCGTGCGATGACTAAATAGGTGGGTAGATTTATTTGTTTGTTTATTTTTCATTTAGCTCTGTAGAATTTGTTCTTTTTCTGTGTAACGGGATTTCTGATTGGCCATTAACTCAGTTACCCTTTTTACTTGGTGCTTTCAATAAGGTTACTTGTCATTTCGACGTGCCAATTTTTTATTTTATGATTTTATAATGAATCTGTATTTTGGTTCCTATTATTAGTTATTTTATGCTTTTAACAAGGAAATTGGAACAAATTTAGTTTGGAATGTGACTTGGAATTTGAATGTTGAAAGAAGGAAAATAAGGGCAAAAAAGTATATTTAATTTGGAGTGAGGGGCAAAATGGTTATTTTTATAATATTAGTTATATCCTTAAAAAAGCGAGAAAAGAAGAAAAATTTAGATTCTTTTTTCTTCTTCTTCTTCTTCATGAGCACGACACTAACCTTCCCCCTCCCATTCTAAAAAATTCTTGTGCCATCTCACTTCTCTTTCCTCTTTTTCAATCGACGCCATCACCAAGCCACCCCTTAGCCATTCAACTCACTGGACGAATACTAACACGCTGACACTTTCATCTCCTTACATGTCTGCCGTAAGGCACGCCTGATGGGATGCATGCCGACGACACCACTGCCTCACGATGTCAACATCGATGCCAACAATCCTCTCTGATGCCGCTCCACTTTGACACGTCACACAACCCTTTTATCCTCCATCAAGAGATCTAAATCGTAGTTGCATCGATTCTTCTCACTTGATCTTGCTGTTGATAGTTGGATCTTGGAATTTCGGATAAGGATATACTCATTTTAGTTGGATTCCTTGAAGTTTTTTGAATAGCCATTAAGTTTTGGTTTTGATTTTGCAATGTCCACTATATTTCGTTGTTAGATTTGGAGTATTGGGAGATTTTAGTCGTTATCTTGCTAAGAGGAGAATTGAAAATGAGTGTTGGCACATATTTGGGTAAGATTCTAAGCTTTATAGAGCGGATCTTGAGTACCCATTTAAGTTTTGTGCTAATATTGAGTAGCCCATAATGTTGGATGCTTGATCTCGAATTTATATGATAATTAGTGTGTTGTCCTTTAAAGTTAATGGATACTTTGCTAAGTCCTTTGGTATGTTTTGGAGTAATTTCGTTGTTTTTCTAGAGTTCTTGAATGCCCATTGAGTTTAAGCGTTGTAATTGAATTACCCATGATACTTGGATCCTAGAGTTGAATGGTTAAAAGTTGAAAATTGACTTTCCTTTAACATTGGAGTTTGCTTAGGTGATATTTCTACAAGCTTTGAAACGTAAAATGGGTATAGGTACTAGTTTCGAATTTAGAAGGTCGTTAATGTGTTGTCATGACGATTTCGACAAGTTTACAGTAAGTTTTGGATACTTTTGTGCATTTGTAAGAAATACCCATTTGGTGTAGGCATAAGTTTGTTGATTCCATAATATTTTGGATTAAAATAGGAGAGTTGGAGGACTTTGAATAACTTCCAACAAGGTTGGCTTGAAATTGGTTGGAACTTTTTCAAAATTGAGAGGTGTCGTTAAGAAGTTATGCTTTTCACGTCGGTTTTGTCAAGTTTTTAGTTTTATAGTAGAAGTTTTTAATATTTTTTTAAGTTTTAGATAAACTTAACGAGCAACCAATGTGTTTTAAATATTAGAGAAGTTTGAAACTAAAATTTTGTGTCGTTCAGAAGGATTGAGAGCAATTTTGTGGAGATTTTGCAAGTATGTAAGGTTGTATTTAATGCCTATCAACTATTGGTTTGGAATTGTGTATGCTCAATGTGTTCTGGATGTTAGTGTAGAGCTTCGAGGTACTAAAAACCATTGTCCTATGATTTTAAAAGCATAAATGTTGGTGACTTCAGTTGTGATACTTAATTGAAGATTTAGAGAACTCTAAAGCATTGGTCAACACGATTAAGGTTGTTTTAGATTTGAACTAAGTTGGATGCTCATTAGGTTAAGTATCTAGATTTCAAGTTTAAGGGTTCGTAAGTAAAAAGTTCAGTCCAGAATGAAGTGTTTTTTTTAGAGATTATTGTGTTGTTGTTGTGTTGTCTTTCTGAGTGAAGATAACTGAGAGACCTTAATCTTTGTTTCAGGCAAAATTAGTGTGGGGAAAGCCTATAACCTCGGAGGATCGAGTTATTGATTGCGAGTGGCTCGTTTTCAAGTTTTTTTTTTATACTTATACGTATTATCTTACAATATTGCTTGAAAATTACCATTATTTAAACTTTTTATAACAAACTTTTTATGTCTAACCTAGATTGTATATTTAGAATTTTTATGAAAATGTATTTTCTGACCATGTTTGGCTTTTAAGCATGGAATATGTGATTTTATAAGTCATAGTGATTTAACCATTAACTATGCAAATGTGTTTCCGTAGTGCCTCCTATGGTCGTCAGAGGGTTTTGAGGTTGAAAGAGGCTTTGATCGGAGGTCCAAGAACCTAAGCCTATGTGAGGATGTGGATGAAGGAGTGTGATGTGTCTTCCGACCTAGTTTAACCTTTGGTGGGTTGCTCTATATGCACATAAGAGCAGATATGGAGATGTTATCATGGTAGGTACTAAGTATGCGTGAGCTCCGTTTGACCGCATGTTTCCTTATGGATCATGTGTGAACTATTTCGGGCCGCGTAGTTAGTATCCTATCATGGTTGGATTGGAGGGATGACCATAGTAGGTGCTAAGTATGCATGAGCTTCGTTTGGTTGCGTGTTTCCTTGGAAGATGGATCACGTGTGAGCTATTCCGGACCGTGTATTTAGTATGCTATCATGGTCGAATTCGATGGAGGTTGTTATCGTGGCAGACACTAAATATGCGTGAGCTAGTTTTGGTCGCATAATTCTTTGATCATGTGCGAGCTATTCTTGGTTGTATATCTAGGCACCTTGCCATGGTTGGATCAGTTACAGGTTTATTGGTTGACTTGTGGATTATGTGACCATAACATTTTTTTTAAATTAATATTTCATTATCGATGCATGTTTACACATTTTGTTGAACATGTTTTACGAGTTTTCTTTACATCTAATTACTTGCTACTCACTAAGTTTTCGATGTTTTCTCTTCCCCCCCCCCCCAAAGGTAGCCATCCAAGACCAAGCGTTGATTGAACCTTCATCATTCTTGTAGACCTTCATTTTGTATGTACATAGTTAAATTTTTGTATTGCATCATGGGGTGGTTAGTTGTATCAAGAGAGACGCTAAGACTCGTGTTTTGAAACATCCCTCATTAGATTGAAATATTTTGTAAGTAATAGTTTAAATTTTAAACTCTACTTGAAGCTTTGGAACTGTCTCGATGCGTTGTAGTATCTGGAAGTCTGGTTTTTTGCATATAGCTAGGAGTGAATTTATCTTCCTTTCCAGGTTTGGCTACCCCATATCTTAGGGGAGATGCTATCGAATTTTTGTAGATTTTTATTGAAAGCTTTATCAATCTTACGTTGAAAAGTAATGTAAAAAGGAGTAGATTCACACCACAATCTAGGTTAGAGGGAAAAACCTAAAGCGAGGTGTGACAACTGATGTATGTTCCTTTCAGATGACAAGACTGATATGGCTGAGGGTACCTTTTAATGGAAAGTTAACAGTTCACCTAGCGAGACCAGCAACGGATCCTTTACTTAGTAATTTTATACTCACTCTTGTTATATGTTTAACTTTTTCAAGAAAAGTAAAGAAAAGGGCAAGTTGTCGAGCAACAAGAGGGACACGTGACTTGCCATATGGGGCTCCACATATTGCTTCTACTACTCAAATGTTTTTTTTTTGTGATTGGACTGCTACATTGTTTTCTTGGAACATGGTGAACATTTTATGTCATCTTTTCTTTAAAATTTGATATAGCTTGAATTGAGTTTATTTTGCTAATTCGTAGTTTTACTGGTTTTCCAAACCCTTGTTTTTAGATTGTTTTACATTTTTTTAATAAAACAAGTAATCTAGGTTTTGATTTAAGAGTTGAAAAGGTTATTTATTTTAAGTAATGACCTTAACTTAGATTCAAAAAGTTGAATCGTTACACAAAATACTAACCACCTATGATTTTAGGTTCTTTCATTTTAAAACATTTAAAGAAAAAAAACTACCTCTTTATAAAATGATCACAAATCAAATCATTTTGACTGAACACACAATTTTTTGGCAAATCTACAAAAAAAAATCTCTTTTAATAATCAGGTAATAGCCAATTTTTGTATTTTCTTTTACGAATTTTTGATTTTATACATGTTGAGATTGTTTACTAACCATAGAAAATGAAAATAGAATACAATCACAGTCTACATCACACACTTTGCAGTTCCATTACTTTGTTAGTCCAATTATATATGCCAATTAGATTTTTTGAAATTGTTATAGATATGTATAGTTATTCCTTTCCAATCACATTATGAACAAGATATGTGGTGGAAGATGAAGATAGAGCGAGAAATTTACGAACTATGTAGGAAGAAATTATTAAATTAATTTAAGGGGTCTTTTTAAAAATATAACAAAAAGGCAAATATTTACACGGTATAGAACAATTTCAAACATAGAAATGGCCCACAAGCCCACACTGAGAGATACAAAAAATGTCCCGTGATTAATTGGCATCCAGAGCGCATAATATATTTGGAAAATGATCGTTTAAATTTGCTATTTTTTCCTGCACGATTGGAAAGATTTGAAGCCAAATCTAAATGATTTTTTTCAAGATTTTTTGGTACATGGTCGTTTAGATTTGATCGTTTAAATTTGGATAGCCAAATCTAAACAATTGGGTAGCCAAATCTAAATAATTTTTTTATATAATTTTTTGATACACGATCGTTTAGATTTGATCGTTTGAATTTGGGTAGCCAAATCTCAACGATTTTTTTCAAGATTTTTTGGTACACGATAGTATTTGAAAAACTATTGTTAATATTTGAAAAATGATCGTTTATATTTGAAAAATAATCGTTTATATTTAAAAAATTATCGTTTATATTTAAAAAATTATCGTTTATATTTGGAAAACGATCGTTTAGATTTGGTACACGATCATTTATATTTGAAACACTAGCATTTAGATTTGATCGTTTAAATTAGGTTATCCAAATCTAAATATTTATTTTAAGATTCTTTGTACGCGATCGTTTAAATTTGACTATCCAATATCCCAACGATTTTTTTCACGATCTTGTATATTTAGAACAACCAAATAACAGTTTAAAAAAAAATAAGAAATAGATCTTTTATATTTGGTACACAATCTTGAACCAAATAATAGTCTGAAAAAAATAAAAGAAAGAAAGACGATGAAAAGGAAGGGCAAACCTGAAATATTTAAAAAAATGGCCAGTTTCATGGACTTTTTTATTTTGTTACACGGACCGTAAATAATGTCAGTTTGTTATATTTATGAAAATTAACCTTAATTTAATATTATGATTTTCTTTTTTAGAAGCTTATTGCATACTTATTATTATATTCATGTAATTGTTGTTGACATGAGGAATTTATAGTAAACTAATAAAGGAATATTAATCCATCATTTTCCCATTTTCTTAAATCAATAAAATAGAATACTTCAGTAATTTTATTCCCTTTTAGTCCTTAATAATTTTTGTTTGGAGATGTTCCTTTAACAACTTTTTAAACAAAATCATTATTTTTTCAAAATTACCATAAAAATAATATATATATTTTTAATGAACCTTTCAATGCCAGATGACACAACAAGTAGAATGCATCCCATACTAGATCACACAGCAAGTATGAGGTATCCTACTCAAAATCACACAACATGAATAAGACATTTTATTCCAGAAAACACAGCAAGAATAGAACATCTTATCCTAAATCACACAACAAGGATAAGGCATCTCATCGCATAGGGTACAATAGATCATCATAATTTATCACCACAAGTTTATATCAAATTGCATACCTTTCTCAACTATACATCATCTTATCATGTCATTCTAGTTCATATCTAAGTTCAATTCATCTGTAAATCATATGCATTTTAAGATTTGGAAAGCATAAGAAAAATCATGTCTTTCATAGTTTGAGTAGAAATATTGTACGGATTCAAACACATTTTAGAACTCTTTTTTATTGTGGAAAACATTTTATAAGAATAACTACTTATAGTCACAATAGTGAGTTGCTACCTACGAGCTCCTTTGCACCTTTCGACAGAGTTCAAGCTTGATTAGAATCTCCAGAAGACCTTGGAAGTTCTCTCTAATTTCTCTTAACTGAGCTCAGGGTAAAAGCACCCTCAAAATAGTCATAATCCATCTATTTATAGGCTTTTTCGGTGAAGTTTCTCATGCCAGAATGACTACCTCTGTTGGAGATGAGAAAGTGGTCTAATCCCAAAATGCCATATGTCTCTATCCATTTCTTATCTTGAACATGGATTAGGTAGCAAGGTCAAATCAATCACCGACTTGCTAACACAAGGGTCACGTCACTACTTCTTAATGAAGTAAGCTTAAATTGCCTTATTGCATCGCATCTTCCTAGTTAAGACCTTTCATCACAAAACAACATTAGAACGTATGCTTCCTCCGACACGATTGTTTAGCTTTCTACATGATTGGTCAACCTTTTGTGTGATCGTTTAGCATCTTACATGATTGTCTAACTTTTCATTAATCTCTTTACATAATTTTCTTATTGCGTGACCTTCTTCATATAGATAGTATGAGATCAAGGTCTCACATGTCATGCCTCCACTTAATTACATGAAGTGATCTTAGATAAGGAGTGACATATGCGTATCAAGTTCTAACTTTACAATGAACTAGGAGGCGATGCGATCTTCCTTCACCATGAAGTAGTTGATGTCATTACACCGATGAGTTTATTTGACCTTGTGGACTAACTAATTCAGGATAAGAGGTGGCAATAACACCTGGGGTTTCGATTTTGGGTGATTCTCACTACCAACATAAGTAATCATTTCGACATGGAAAGTTTCATCGGAGAGGCTTATAAATAATAAAAATTTTGGCTAGTTTAAGAGCTTAATTACCTTGTGTTTTCTTATGAAAAGTTGGAGGATTTGCCAAGATTTTCAGTGAGCTACCACAAGCTCAAATTTGACAGGAATTTGCAAAGAATTTTAGGACTACTCGAGTTTTAAAATTTGTCAAAGTTTGGTGAAAAGCTCAAAGAGGAGGTTAAATTGTTAAGAGTGGTTTCTCTTTAAAGTGTTTTTCAGCTAAATGAATTTCCACTATATTTGAATCTTTATGTCTTCTTCTCTTGAAATTCTTGAGTTTGATGATTCCTATTGTAACACCCCAAAACTTTAGGTAATTTTGAATTTAATTATCTTAGTTTAATTTAATTATGTTGGAATCATTTGGATGTTTAATTTAATTATGTTGGAATCATTTGGATGTTATTTTACATAATTGGTGAGAATTGTTTGATTTTGTCAAAATTAAGATGAATTAAATATTTATTAGAAAAATATTTAATTAATTATTAAAATTGGAATTTTTAGCGTTGTTAAAGATTTAATGAATGTTGAATGATATTGGTAATTTAATTTGGTTGAGATTTCAGAATTTTTGTTAGTTATATATAAATATGTATAATTAATTTATGGAAATGAAAAATAATTATATTAAGGATAATATAAATACTAAGGATATTTATTATTGATTTTGGAAAGTTAAAAGGAAGATTTGATAGGGAAGTTAATGAGGAGAGAGAAGAATTTGGTTTGGTGTTTTGAAAAGGTAAAAAGAAAAAGTAAAAGTAAAAGTAAATTATTTAAAGGAAAAAGGTATAATAATAATATTTATTATTATTATTATATTAAGGCCATTCGTGAAGCGTGCACTTCAACTTCTCCAATTTTCTTCCTATTAAAACCCTAGTTGCCCACGTCTTTGGTCACCATCTGGCGAAGCCCAACAGTCACAGTCTCCTCTTCTAGTTCGTGCGCGTCGTAGCCTCCTTAAAGTCACCGTTACCAAATCTGTCTTCGTCTGCGGCTTCGTTCAATGAACATCTCGCCTCCGTCCAAGTTTCATAGTTGAGCAGTTTAGCCACACCTCCGTTGCACTCTGCCACACAAGGACGTCAATCTCCTTGCTGTCGACAAAGCCTACGACTGCGTTCAGTCGATGTTCAAGATTCGAACCGGTTCTTCCTTCACGATTCGTGTGAGCCATTTCCTCCTACTTTGAGTCGTGAACGCGACCACTAGCTACTATGTACTCAGCTTTTCTTAGTTGAGCCGTGAGTGTTTTTCTTTTTCTTTAGCCATTTAAGCCATTTTGGGTAACTTTTTAGTAACTTTGGCGCACCTATCAAGTTTAATAATTGGTCTAAGTAAATAAATTTTGGATGAAGTTGGATTATCTCATAGTGGATTATTTTTTCCTTAGGTTCAATTAGCTAAAATTTTGGATTAATTATCGTGGAATTCTACCTTAAAGGTTGAATTGGTAAGTTGGAGACCTAAGTTAAATACTTGGATGTTGGGTGACAAATTTATTAATTCAGTTTCATTTATGTTTAGGATTGATTGATTGGAAACTTTGACTGTCAGCAAGGTTAGATTGTTAGCTAATTTCTCAAGCAAGAGATTATACTACTACACCTTCGCAAATAGAATTAACAACTCAAATGTATTTTCCATTATGCATAGATGTAGCTAAGATGCATAATATGACTGACTGTTACGGATGACTGATATGTTATGATGCATGATATATTAATCACATGATAAAGATGTTATGATTGATATTCATGTCATGTTACAATATGCTACATGTTATGGACTGTGGTGTTCTGTTAACTTTGTTTTTTAGGGTCATACCCATATGGGTGTTCTTCAGGATCACCACATTTCTATGACTGTGTGGTTTGACGAGACCACCAGTCTGTCATGATATGTTTTTGAGTGGTTCAACGGGGCCACTTACAGTCAGATTCTCTTAGGCCTTCCTTTGTGTTCGTCGAAGACCAGTTTCTCTTAGGTGTTTCCTTCGAGTTCAACGAAGATCATATGTGTTCCTACGAGATCACTAGATAGCGTATGTTTGGGAGCACGATAGTTTAGGATATTTCCTAATGTAAATCTAATGGACAGTTAACGATACCTAGCAGAACTAGTAATGGGTCCCTGACTGAGTATATATTTATACTCATTCTTTCTATGTTTAATTTTTTAAGCAAAGGTAGAGGTAGAGGAAAGCTGACGAATGACAAGAAGTGACAGTGACTTGCCATAGGGAATATCTTATGTTGCTTCAGCCTTTCATGTTTTCAGTATTTGACTTTTATTATTTTATTTAAATTTATCAAACTTATGAATTGTTATTTATTTTATTAGTAATGATCTCAACTTTGTATAAAGAGTTGGGTTGTTACTGTGTGTAACACCCTAGGCCCAAGATTCAGAATTTAGATCCATGACATTCCTCTGCAACCTGACAACACTATCCTTACATGTTCTAAAGGCTTATTAGAGTGGATGTTTCCTCTACTGACCAACACGAGTTTTTTTAGCATGGTTTGTTTTCACTCTCATGTATTCTAGAAAAATTTCCAAGAGGTCACCCAACATAGAATTTCTCCAAGCTAAGCGCGCTTCGCTTTGGAGTTTCTATGATCGAGCCACACAAAATGAAGGTGCACCTTGTTGGTATAGGTAGTAACTTTTAATTCTTTTAAGTTTTTCTTAACATTATTTTCATGTCCTCAGGATCCCTCTCATTTAAATGTGACACCATTCATTTATGTTTCCCTTCTAAACTCGGGGTGTTACACCTATTATGTTTCTTAAATTCTTAAATGAATTTGGTTATAACTAAATTGAATTTGAAAATAAAAATGAATGGTTATTATTGTGAAATGATCTTTGATATCCTATGCGATGAGATGTCTCACATTTGCTGTGTATTTTGGTGTGGAATGCCCTATCCTTGCTGTGTGATCTAGAATAGAATGCCTCATACTTACTGTGTGATTTGGTATCAAATGTCATTTTCTTGCTATGTGTTATGACCTTGGAATTCGTGTTATGTGCGTAATGGAATTGATGGAGAAATTGTTGCTGCGTTAAGATTACTCCACATGGCTGCAACTCAGCAAAATAGTGTGGTAAACGCTTGAACAGAGGAGAGTACAAAGATGTAAACAAACATGCAGAATGATTTTACATCATGATCTATAAAACATGTTATGTGAAATGCTTTCCTATGCTATATGGTTTCTGACAATAATTTGTAAGAAAATGATTTCTATATGATTTATAAATGCTTGCTAAGAGATTCAAATGTATAAATTTCCTAGTGTATTGAAATAATCTTCTAATTTGAATTATAATTTGTTATTGTAACGCATATTTATTTATATCGTGTGGTTTATGAAAAAGATTGCAATGCGTTATGGCGGAAACTTATTTATAAATGTGTTGATGAAAAACCCTCATTCACTAGATAGACACTTTTGTCTAATCTTTCAAATGGTTTCCCCCCTCCCCCTCCAAGTAATAAAGGACATCCAACGTTTGACTTGCCATCTTGATCCCCTGGTGTGCCATACATATGTTGCATCATCTTGGTAGTAACCACTATTAGCTCGCCTAGCATGTAGATTAGACGAGTAGAACGAAGTGATGTTAGGGACTTGTGTATTTTAATTTTTGGGAACTCTTTATACTTGTTAAAATGTACTATTTTATTAGAAATCAAGAAGTATTACTTTTCAAATGAATTTGTATCTTGCATTCAGATTGATGTTTATGTTTATTCTGCATACAAGGCGTTCAACATTTCAACAGCATAAGAATTTAAACAAACCCCAGTATAACCATAAAAGCTAACAACATATCAATTTAGAAGCCAACACAAAGTTATACGAGAAGTCAAACACAATGCCAGGCAAACAAACACCCACATTATCATTGATACACAAAGAGCACAAAACATACAAACCGACAAAAACAAGACATCCAGATTCATACACAAATAGTCCCAACACCAATGAACCAATGAAGACACCTGAGGCCCAACAAAAAAAACTGTAGCAACCAATAACTCAACAGCTAAAGAAAAAAACCATACAGCCCAACCACAAACTGGCGTCTGTCCATACAACAAAGAACACTCCCCCTTTGATAAAAAAAAGAATGAGAGAAGACTAAAACCAATCTGGATGAGATGAGGGCATCATTTGTAGATAGCGAATAAGAGCATCAATTTCAACTATGCGCTCCTTCAAAAGAGAAATGGAAGAGCCCAAAGCCCGAGACTCAGCCACAAGAGAAGTCAAGACACGAGCAACATCAGAACTCGACATCCCAAAACCCACAGATGGACCAGGAGGGTCAGGGAAGAGATTAGCTGGACGAGAGGGACACCTGGTGAATTCAATGTCAGCCATATGAGATCCTTGAAATAACTTATAACTCAGAGAGAGTGTATGCGGACGAGGACCAGGAGCATCCGAAGCACTAAGTATATCAGGGTGTAGATGGAGAATGAGACTGGAAAAGAATCGGGGCAAAGCAATAGGAATTTTTATATCAAATGTGCCCACATGCCGAAGAAGCTGATTATAAATAAACATCCCAACATCAACAACAACCTCTGTGTCAATCTGAAAGAGAAACGTGGCTAATGGAATAGAGACACTGGAGGTATGAGAGGAGGGAAACCAATTAGCACTTCCAACCTTATGCAAGATTGCATATTTCACACTTAAGGAAGCAGCATGGATTTTGGAAGCAGGCCATACCGAAAGTGAACCATCTGTTAACACAGAAGCCAGTGTAGCCATAGGAGGAGCAGACTGGGCAGATTCCTCAGAAAGAGAGAGATCAAGGAAATGGTTGATCACAGTCGGTGACAGCATAAACCGACGTCCACGAACATGAACCGCTTGATAATCAGGACTACTTGGATCATTAAAATTAGAAGGAAGATTCACAATAACTTCCCTGATCAGCCGAGGATAAAAAGGACCGACATTCAGAATGGTGTGAGAGAGACCAGACCGATTAACCAACTCTATGACAGCAACACATGACTGATGATGATCAGACACGTTAACTTCATCTGCCAAATAATGCTGCACGACATACTTCCATCGCTGTCATTCTCTTAATGATGAAAAAAATGCCATCAATGGGAATGGAGGGTACATTACGCGGTAGACGACGACGATCTGTCTTAATGGTAATCCCTCGAGGTTTAGAGACTTTAGACGACTGAGGCAGGGGCATTGAATCTGCTAGAGAAGGAGGAGAAGGCACACACTGTTCTGTGTCAAGCACAGGTTCAGGGTTACAAGCCGATGTAAGAGGAGGAAGAGGACAACCTTGAGTTGATGTAGATGAAGATGAATGAATACTGGGAGCATACGCCGAAGTGCCCACAGATGAATCGAATATGTGACGAAGAGAATGTGAAGTCATAGGGTTTTTACCTTTGAAAGATGTCAAATCAGGGTATGGAGTTGGAGATTGCCCCCATTTAGATTTGATTGAAACTTAGCTCGCAATAACTTAGCCAAATGAACTTAATCCTAAGAGGCAGAATCAGACGACGAACTCGAAGCCATGGCCACAGGTTCATCATGATGGTATGAGGAGCTATCAGAACTAATGGTGAGAGGGATTTTACCACGATCTGCAAGCTGAGCATAAAGTTGACGGGCAGGCACGCTTTTTACCCTTGCGCCTCGCAATAACGTGCATGTTGGTCTAGATGTTGGTCTCTTGAACAGGAACAGAAGCTTCCTCATAATACCCACGCCTTGTACTAACCATAGTTGTGAAAGAGTCTGAAAGCCACAAATGAACAGATGATCAGAGAAACAAGAAAGAACAAATCTGAAGAAATAAGAACGATGCTGAATAAAATGATGCAACCACTATTTGCTTCACAGAGGAAAGAGAACGATGATCTCCCGCCAATTTCACCAACCAATAACAAAAACGCATGGAAAATTAAATTTTTTGGACCAGACTTCATTTTGGACCATATCTATTTCAACTGCTCTGCACCCAATCCAAAACACCTTACTTCATTTAGACAACCGGCACACACCCAGTTCGGCCCCTAAATGTTCAAATGAATTTGTATCAAGAGGCTTGGTGAATATATCTGCCAACTGAAGATCAGACCGCACATGTAGGAGAGTTATAATTTTCTCATCCACTAGATCACGAATAAAATGATGCTGGATATCAATATGTTTAGTAAGACTATGCTGAATAGGATTTTTGGAAATATCAATGACACTCATATCATCATAATAGAGAACCATGGTGTCTTGCGAGAAGCCATATTCCTATATCATTTGCTTCATCCAAATAAGTTGAGAGCAAGCACAACCAGCTGCTATGTACTTAGCCTCAGCTGTCGAAAGAGAAATTGAGTTTTGCTTTTTGCTAAACAATGAAATAATATTATTTCCCAGAAAGAAACACCCTTCGGATGTGGATTTCCTGTCATCTACACACCCAACCCAATCAACATTACAATATTCAACAAGAGAAGAATTGGTATCAAACAAGTAGAACAGTCCGCAATCAGATGTACCACGAATATACTTTATAATTTGTTTAGCAACTTGTATATGTAAGGGTCGGGAAGAAGCCTAAAAACTAGCGCACATACCTACAGCATAGGTAATATCAGGACGACTAGCTGTAAGATACAATAAACTACCAATAATACTCCTATATATCTTCTGATCAACAACATCTGTTTCACAACTTTTGGTAAGTTTTACTTGCGTTGCTGCTGGAGTGAGTTTAGAATGAGAGTTCTCAAGCCCAAACTTTTTAATCATAGTCTGAGCATATTTAGCCTGAGAGATGAAGATGCCATTTGTATCTTGTTTGATTTGCAAGCCAAGAAAAAATGATACCTCCCAAACCATACTCATTTCAAATTCTGATTTCATGACTGAGACAAAGCTATTTACACTCTCATCAGAAAATCCCCCAAAGATAATGTCATCCACATATATTTAGGCTACAATGATATCCTGACCATGACGATTTATAAAGAGAGTTCTGTCTGATCCTTCATGAACATACCCATGGCTTAGTAAATACTTTGTAAGCCTTTCATACCAAGCTCGAGGAGCCTGTTTTAGGCCATATAGTGCTTTATTTAACCGGTACACATGATGAGGAAACTCAGGATCAATAAAGCCTTTGGGTTGTGCAACATATACCTCTTCATTTAAATACCCATTTAAGAATGCACTCTTGACATCCATTTGGTATAATTTGATCTTCTGAACACATGCAATGCTAAGCAACAAACTTATGGCTTCAAGTCTAGCAAATGGAGCAAAGGTTTCGTCAAAATCAACTCTTTCAATCTGTGAATATCCTTGAGCCACTAATCGGCCCTTGTTATGAGTGATGCGCCCATTCTCATCTGTCTTATTCTTAAAGATCCATTTCGTTCCAATGACATTCACATTTGATGGCTTGGGAACTAATCTCCAAACATTAAGACGTTGAAATTGAAGTAGTTCTTCTTGCACAGCACCAATCCAGAAATCATCTTCTAGGGCTTCAGAGGCTGACCCTGGTTCAATAGAAGACGTATAACATACGTTAGCAATTAACTTTGCATAGTCAATTCGATCCGTCTTCCTAGTAGTTACCCCACTTCGAACATCCCCAATGACACCACTGGCTGGATGATTCTTTACCACATGAAAGGATGGACCTATCTGTTGAGCTAAGGACTCATTAGGGGGACTGGAGTCAGTGGCATCAGCAGACCCATCAGCCATAACAACACTACCAGCATCAGTATTATTTGCAGAGTTGATTTGCTCATTATCTGTCTGAGTGTGAATAGTGTCCTCCTCATCTTGGCCTACAGAGATCACCTTTGTGTCCTTCTCATCATCGTTAATGACAATATTGATTATTTCTACTACGGATCTTGTACGGATGTTAAATACTCGATATGCTCTACTGTTTGGCGAATACCCCAGAAATAACCCTTTGTCTGATTTGACATCAAGCTTCCTATGGTACTCTTTATCGACGAGAATGTAGCATATACTCCCAAAGATATGAAAGTACTTTACATTTGGTTTTCTGTGCTTCCATAATTCATATAATGTTACTGTAGTTCCCGTGTGGATTGTTACTCTATTGTGAATATGACACGCAATATGCATTGCTTCAGCCCAGAAACTCAAAGGGAGATCTTTGGCGTGCAACATCATTCGATCCATTTCTTGAAGCGTTCAATTTTTCCTTTCAGCAACCACATTCTGTTGAGGAGTTAAAGGTGCTAAAAATTCATGACTAATGCATTCACTTTCACAGAACAAATTCATCTTAGAATTTTCAAATTCTTTGCCATGATCACTACGTAGTCTTATGATGTTTACCCTTTGCTCATGTTGCATATTTTAGCACAGTCTTATGAGGATTTTTGGTGTTTTAGATTTTTTTTTTTCAAGAACCTGATCCATGTAAACCAAGAGTAATCATCCACACAGATTAGGACATACCTCTTTTTTCTGAGACTTTCAGTTTGCATTGGCCTTATGAGGTCTACATGTAGAAGCTCAAGAACCCTGTTAGTGTAGCACTCTCTGACACTTTTATGTGAAATTCGGGTCAGTTTTCCTTGATGATAATCACCACAGAACAACTGTCCTTTAACATTTAGAATTGGAAGGCCTATAATAGCATCAAGTTTAAGAACCTTATCAAAAGAACTTAAACTAACATGTACCAATTTTTTGTGCCACAACTAAGTTTGTTCATCTCTTGAAACTTAACATACTTTGGGTTGATTAGAACACTAGTGGTAACAATTATATGTCTATCTAATACCTCTCACGACTTAGTTGTGGTGTTCATCTGTTACAATGCAGGTTTCTTTGCTGAAATTTGCAGAATAGCCCTGATCACACAATTGGCTTATGTTGATAAGATTTGCAGTGAGACCTTCAACATAACGAACATCGCTTAAACTAGGAAGATGTTGTCCGGCCACATCGCCCTTAGCTAGAATTCTTTCCTTGGCACCATCCCCAATGTCACATGTCCAGAAGAGCAATCAACAGAGTTAGTGAAGTAGGAGCGGTTCCTCGTCATATATCTGGAACATCCACTATAAAAAAATCAGTCCTCCCTTGATACTTGAACTGATGTGAAGGCTATGTTACTCTTCTCCGGCTGTTGTTTGACTCTCCAAACCCTTTTTGCTATTTGTCTCCTTTGATTCCCATAGACTGACTTCTGAGTTTTTACCTTATTATCAGCACTCGAAGTTATCCTCCATTCATATCTGTTTTTGTTTAACATTGTATAGCAAAATGGTTTAATGTGCCTTTTCTTGCTACAAAAATGACATACCCATGTTCTTGAAGGTGAACGACGTCTATTGACCCTTTGAGAACCCCACATCTTTCTGGTTATATATGTACTTGCTGGAACAAACACAATCTTAGTGTCTTGTTTCTCTTGATTTACTGAAGCATTGTAACCTAGGCCTTCCCTACTTGAGCCTGTTGTTCCCAGAGACAATATTTGATTAAGACATCCAGTACAAGAATTTAACATTTTCATAGATTTTTCCAGCGGTTCATGATTCATTTGGGATTCTTTTAGTTTTTACTTCAGAGTCGAGATCACTGAAAGAAGTCTCTCATTTTCAACCATTAATTCTTGAATCTTTTCTTTTTGAATGGGCGGTTGTAGTATCCCCTTCCCACAACAATTTCATTTTTTTTCTATGACATGTTTTCTGTAAAAGCGTGATTTACATCGGCATCCGTTTGATATCCGAAAGCTTCTTCGTAGTTTGAGGTGATACTGATAAAAGCACTGGGCAAACTCTTCTTCAACAATACCTTCTGAGTCCTCATCTGACAATGTTGCCCCAAAGCTTTTCTTCTGCCTCCTCAGATAGGTTGGACATTCAGCCTGATAATGACCGTAACCTCTGCATTCCCTGCATTTAAACAACCTGTTCTCTTTGCCAGATGGACGTTCTGGTTCTCAGGTGTTAGGGCGATCAAATTCTCTTCTTCTAAAATTATTCTGGGAACGATTATGAGAACCAGAATTGTTGGAACTATTCATTTTTTTTATTACATTTGAAAACTGCTTAGTGAGCATTGCAATTGACTCAATTACTTGCTCATTAGATGCTTTCCTTTCTCTACGAACTCATCTTCCTGGATGGATAGGAATGGAAGTCCTTTACCCTTACTTTCTACATGTTCAGCCAAGTTAATTTCGTATGTGAGTAGTGAACCAAACAACTCATCGAGAGAGAGTGTAGACACATCATGTGCTTCCTCAATTGTGATGACTTTCATATGAAATTTCCTGGAAAGAGATCTCAGAACTTTTCTGACCAATGTAGCTTCAGGTATTTCTTCACCAAGATTGAATGACTCATTTGTAATATCCAGAACCCGTACGTTGTACTCATTTATGGTTTCTTCTTCCATTGACTTTGGACATTCCTTCAAACACTACTTTGAGTTTTTTCCATGCATCTTTTGGAGTGAAACTCGAATTGATAAATTTGAACATATTTAAATCTACTCCATTGTAAATCGCATTTAGAGCTTTAGAATTTCCCAGAGACTCCTATTCTTCTGCTTCTATCCAGGTTTCCTCGGGCTTTGGGACAGACTTTCCATCTATTGTCATCATAGGTGGAGTCCACCCTAATTTAACTGCTCTCCAGGCCTTTGAGTTCAGAGGTTTTAGAAACGATATCATTCGAATCTTCCAATATGAATAATTCTTTCCATCAAGGATTGAAGGTCTAGTAGTAGGAGTACCTTCTCTTTGTGTGTCCATGAGTATCGAACCCTCTTTGATACCAATTGAAAAATCATACTGTTAAATGTTCTTTAACTATACCACATGCATTTAACTACAGGTTTAACTAAAGGCAGACATAAACAAAATGCACAACACTTTGGTAACCCAGTTCGGCAAATATGCTTACGTTGGGAAGCCTCTTTGCTCAGATCAGGAATATTATTAAGATTCATCATCAGTAATATGTCTCACTAGTTATATAAACAATAGTTATCACAGTAACTAACACAAACTTCAGACTCCCCCTGAATATCACAAGAATCCTGTTGAAGACAATTTCAGGCTCCCCTAAATTAGTGAATTGATCCCTCAACTTAATGTCCTTCGTGAATATTCCTTCTCTTCT
Source organism: Cucumis variabilis (assembly GCA_037974545.1). Classification (NCBI taxonomy): domain Eukaryota; kingdom Viridiplantae; phylum Streptophyta; class Magnoliopsida; order Cucurbitales; family Cucurbitaceae; genus Cucumis; species Cucumis variabilis. The sequence continues at coordinate 16,772,787 of JBBPDI010000005.1, read as the reverse complement.
CAATAAGCTCAACAATCCACAAGAATTTCATAGTCAACAACATTAAATAATCATAAGAGAATCACCTTGGTCAAGCTTTCACAACTTGCTTGGACGCTTCAATACTTTTCAAAAACACGGATCACTTTTTCGTCAACCTCAATCATCGTCAAAATACTCGTATATACTCTCACCAAGAATCTCTCTCAACAAGATCACAAATTTCTTATTCGTAGGAAACAACCTTAACCAAAACAAAACTCACTATATATTAGAAAGATTTGGTTATTTAAAAAATAGGTTGAAAAAGAATTATTTAATTGACAAAAACACAAACTCAACACAAGCATATCCATAATATTATATATTTAAGATATCTATCTAAGATATGAAAAATAGAAACACAATAAGTATAAAAGTATATAAAAACATGTTCTTTAAACCACAAAAATAACGATATAGGTCAAATTACTATGGAATATATGAATTGGATAATTTTTTGAGTAAAAATAGTGGTAAGAATTCAACTCTGATATCAATTAAGCCAAACTTTTGTTGGCTATATATATATATGAAAGTTCAGAGAAGATTAAAAGAAAGTCATTATTATCAAATAAATTTGAAGGACGAATTTGACTCTTCCATTCATTTCTTTGAATAACTTTGTTATGTTTCATAAAATTTCTAAGTTTCCTTTTGTAAACCCAAGGATAAAGTTAAAAATATTAAGACATAATGAGCTAAATTCAAAACTCGTAACATACATGGTCAAGATTTTATAAACCTCAAAATAAAGATAATTAATGATTTCTTAAACTTGAAAATGACACTTAAATCAAACTTTACAACCTAATTATATATACTACGCTCTTCTTTATTTTGCCTTTCTATTATTTTAGTGTTCAACTTTAATAAATCAATCTAAACATATATAATTGAGTTGATTAAGATTTCGACAAGCTCACTTTTCAATTGTGTTAGATTTAAGGAAAATTTCAAATCTTTTAATTTAAATAAAGTGGATAATTCCTTTATTATTATCCACTATACTATATAAAGGATGGGACACCAACCTTATTTGAGAGTTGGAAAGAGACTTTGATTTATAGGATATGAATATTG
>JBBPDI010000005.1:16711075-16739481 GCA_037974545.1 Cucumis variabilis | reverse complement strand
GGTTATGAAAAGAGTTATGTGATGAGAATGTTTGACTGTACTATGAATGACTGTTAAGATGTTTAGAATGGACCGAGGGAAAAATTATTGATTTCCTATTGGACAGTTACCTTGCAGGTGTCCTACGGGATCACCACCTATTGTGCATCTTTCGGTAGCTCTAGACTGATATGTGCATCCTTCGGGAGCACTAGACTGCTATATGCATCCTTCGGGAGCACTAGACTTATATGTGTTTCTGTAGAGCACTAGACTGATATGTGCGTCCTTTGAGGCGTAAGACTGATTATGTGTATCCTACGGGATCACAAGACTGAGACTGTGCAGCCCTCCATTAAGAAGTTAATAGTTTAATTTTTCTCCTAACGGGACCAGTAGTGGGTCTTTTACTAAGTATGTTTGTACTCACCCTTTTATGTTTAATGTTTTTTAGGAAAAGGTAATAAAGGAGGCAGACCGACGAGGGACAAGAAGGAGACGTGATTGCCATAGAAAAATGTTCTTGAAATGCTTTCGCTCTATGTTTTTTCTTGTTTTTCTTAGTATATGAGACTGCTTAGAAATATTTGTGATTGAACTGTTGTTTTGAAAACTGTACTTTGAAATATTTTGGTTTATTGAAACAGGGCCCGAACTTAAGTTTTTTATCTTTGACTATATGGTTACAAATAAATTTTACTATGTTTTGTATCAATCAAAGTGTCTCGTCAAAAATTAATGACTTCAACTTGGATAGAAAAGTTGGGTCGTTAAAGCCAAACACCTCAATTTATATTAAAATGAATTATTTTAAAAATTAAACACTTCAAAAATCAATCCAAACAGACCTGAAGTTACAACAAGTGGTATCTGAGATTGGTTGAAGTTGCAACAAGTGGTATCTGAGCTTGGTTGTAGTCATAACAGTTACCTAGGGTGGTTTAAGCCGAAGATAGTTTTTTATGTAAGGAGTTCGTATTCTATTGTTGTAACATTTAATTTGTACGAAGATTCAAAGTTGTTACATTAGGTTCTTATGAGATAGGTTGATGTTGGAGTGAGTTATATAGGTTGTTATGGAATGGTAAGTTGATCATGGAGTTAAGTTTGATTATTGTTAGTTCCTAAGTCTTGGTTTTTGGCATCAATTTTTGTTTCTTTGAAGTTTAAATAACTAACTTTACTTTCATGTAGGTGTGGACTTATTCGAAGATGGTGTCCAATGATGAGAGATGATGCATGTAGTTTTCTTTTTTATGTATTTTTTTCCAAGAAGCATTATTGTAAGACATTTCTTTGTACAAAATATGTTCAAATTTTATAAATTAAAATTTGGTATTTCAATGTATTTATTAATTTTGTGTTTGTTTGGTTTGAAAAATTTATTGAATTTAAATTGAATAAAAACTAAAAAACGTACCACAAGGTTACAAGAAAATGAAGATAATAATTAAAAAAGAGTAAAAAAGAAAATATAATCTCTCAACACACAAAGGCATCAGGAGTTGTTCATAACTCCCATCACGTTATGAAGCGCGTTGGGAAAGACTAGTCTTGATGCTTTCTAAAATGACATCGGGAGTAAGGAACTCCCGGCGTCGTACTTAAGTGTGTTGGGAGTTCCTAACTTCTGATGCACTTCGTTCCTGTGTTAGGAGTTATTTACTCTCGACGATGATTCATATGTACATTGGGAAATCGTCTCTCGATGCATTTCTCCTGACCTATCTCTCGACGATCCTATATGTGTCAGAAGATCCTTTCTTGACGTATTTTGATATATATATCCTCATGCTTTTATGCAGTAGGAGAGCCACTATTTCTTGTACTGTATCATTATTATTTTCAAATCAAATTTGTGTATCAAACATTAGAGAAGAAGTGTTTAATGACATAAATTAACTGAAATATTTTTTGAATAAGCTTTCTATCATTAACCATGAGACATTTTTTATAATACTAATTTGATCTACTAAATATCAAATTTGTTTATCTTATGAAAGTACTTAAAATTTTGAAATGGGGACATAAATAATGCAAGGTCTTGTTTGGTAATCATTTGATTTTTTATTTTATTTTGTAAAATTAAACATATTTCATCCACCTTTTATTAAATAACATAAAAAATGCTAGAAAATGCTAAAGAAATAATAATCAATGCTATGAAAAGAAGAAAAAAAGAATTAAAAAAATAAAATTGCTAATTAAAAAAATAAAGATAAATATATAATGAATAAAATTTAAGAAAGAATTAGCAAAATAATAAAAAAGATAAACAACAAGATGTGAAATAATATGTATAAATAAATAAAAAAGAGATTCAAAAAAAAAATAAGAAAATAAATGTAAGAGAAAAGAAAATAGGAAAATAAACTAAGAATAACTAAAAGGGATAAAAAGTTAAAATCTAAAACACTAAACTTTGTGGATCATAGGGACCTAAAGATCCTCCAAACACATCTCCAACTAAGTTAGAGCTTCTTTTGTGTGTTAGATTCTTGACATTGGAGAGTTTTTGTGAGAAAGATTGCTAGAAGAGAAAACAAAATGGATGTTGCAAAGACTAGTTTGTTTGTTTTTTTTTTTTTTTTTTTTTTATGGCCTTTTCTTTGTATCCCCTTAAGGAAGATAAATATTTTTAGCCAATCTTTTCAAATTGCTAAAAGTTCAGTTATAAGTTTTTTTTTTCTTAAATTGAAATAATATCTACTTTGCCTTACACCTTAAGATGGCAGGGAGTTTTGTGGCAACAAAAACCAATTTAAAAGAGTTGTCACTTTTAGTATTTCTACACCTACCTTAGTTAGTCTAACAAATTGATTTAGTTAGTTTAACTAAACTAGCAACAAAACTTTAAAAGTAGATAAACTACAATTTTTTTTTTTAAAATGTGACCATGTGCACAAAATTAAGGCAAAAATTAATCTAACAATTAAATTAATCATAAATAAGGTCGAACAAAATTACATAACTACACAGGTAAATCAACTTTAAGCCATATTATCTTTTCGATTTTTATTCTTTTTTCTTTTTCTTTTTCTTTTCTTTTCTTTTTTTGTTTATTTCGATAATCTTATACTTATTTAGATTTGGAGTTAAGATTCTAGGCAAGATCTCTTCAAAGTTTAATTCATGTTAGGCTGGCTTTCCTTTGGCACTAAGATAGAGTTGGTTTATTTTTTCTTCACATTTTATTTATTTATTTATTACTAAAGATAGGAAAATTTGTTGGTTTGGTCCTTACACATGAATTACTAAACTTACCATAAGAAGATCTTTTGAGGTGATAACAAACATATGGATCCGATAAAGCTACTTAAAGCATGCAAGACCTAGGATAGTCAAGTTAAAGACTCAAGTGTGCACGAGAGAAATGGAAGAAAATTTTTAAAATTATGCTCAAACTTATATCTAACTTTATCATGCAATGCTTCACAAATGCAAGACTCTAAGAGTGTATCATAGGCATGTCATCAAAAAGCACACTGAGGCCAAGTAAGCAAACAAAGCACATGAAATGGCCCGAACTCATATGCTTAAGGGCTCCAACCAAAACGCAAACACAACACATCCCAACTTGAAATCATGCATTGCTACCAATGTAATAAATATAAGAAGAACTTAATGAAGGAAAATGAGACATGCGCAACGGAAAGTATGGATCAATTTACTTTGATACATCTGAACAATTTAGGAATTAACATGCTTAAAAACTACAATAATTAAACAAATTAGGTTTTATCGAATACGTACCTTTGAAGATTTTCATATCTTCATAGTCTCCTCACAAACTCAAAGTCGGGACCACCCTTAGAGTTTACTTGCTACTCTTTGGACTTAGAACCGTGGGACCCGATAAGTGAAGGAAATTGATAGAAAGATAGAAATTAAAAGTGAGATTTAGGTTAATTGAGAATTTTAGAGAAAATATGTTGAAAAATATTTGCAAAAAAAATTTAATAAAAAGAAAAGAAACCTATTTATAACAATAATAGATGAAAAAATGTATGTAATTTGTTCATAAAATTAAATCTTAACACCAAACATTTAACTAACTATAAGTGGAACTTAGTGGATTAGGTGTCTACATCTTATATAGCCACTTATCCCACTAAGTGTTAGTAGAATTCTCAAACAAAATGTTGAATTTTTCCACTAACTTAGTCCAAGGACAATATGGTCATTTGACCATTTAATTCAAAGTCAAATTTTGACGTTTTCAAGTCAAAAGTCAACATTTGGACTTTTTACCATTTATTAAGTCTTGACTAATTTCGACTTCTTGAGCATGAATCTGTATTCATTTTTCTGAAATTCAAATCACATTTGAATATAATTCAGTCAAAAGTCAACATTTTGACTTTTTACAACTTTGACCATATCCATCAATTTAGAGCTTTCGAATATGAATTTGCATTCAAATTTTTAACATTTTAATCACAATTAAACATAAAGCTTTATTTGAAACTAAAAAATGATAAATACGTCACATATATTTATCAGTTTCTCTCTTTCTTTACATAATTCAAATGATTCCAACATATTCTTATAAGTTAATTCCATATAAGCTAGTAGGGGAATGTAATATACCTCTAGATCATGGGCTCCAATGATATGAGATTAATTGGCTAACTTTTAGACTGAGCTAATCAACATTCGTTTACTAACAAGTTATTCCACTAAAGTCTTATACTTGCACTCCCCTCATTATAGATATATTTATATCCTTCTGATATAACCGTGATCAGTAAGTTAATCTTTCAGAGGTTGTTCATAACCTTGGTTGGATTAAAATATCATTTTACCCCTGAGACTACATCTTGCTCCTTAAGTGTCATTAATTTCTTGTTCAAGACGTGGATTTTGTCCTTAAAGGAAAAACCTATCTACTAATTACTCTAAAGTGAGCAGGAGTGAACTCTGTCTTACACCCTATGTGCGTAGGCATCCACTCAATCTTACCTCTGAAATGAGATGCTTATTAGGCCAGCGCTGTTGAGCTACCGTCACCTATGCAGATATAAGGATAATTTCGTGTGAACAACAGTTCATAGTTAGCTTAGAATTAAAATTAAGTTACCTAGGTCATCAATAATTGAAATAGTCATTTTATATAGCCAACGGTGTTATGGCTTAAAAGTGATTATTTCATGGTTTCAGTCTTTATATAAACTCTTTACATATAAACGTCCTCACTTTCATATCTCTACATGAACGATTCAGGATCACATCGTTTGTACTAACTATAAAGCAGGCCGCATCCATAGTGTCTCCAAAATAAGGCGGTCAACCTTATTCATACACTATAGACTGTTTAGCATATATACTCAAATTTGATCCATATTTAGGTCTCTACATAAAGTTCAAGTCTACACTAAATAGCCTCGAGATCTTAGTATATTGGATTCAAGATTATAGTATTCTATTTTCACTAATAAGTCCTCAATAACAACTTTATTGGATACAATATAATTTTAAACTACAAGCTACGAGTTTTAGGACATAAATTCCAACACATGCTCTATAGGAAGAGTACCTATAAGAATGACCTCCTTGATTTAATCCTCTGCCTTTACCTGTCTAGAAGGCACTTCAGCCTAAATTTTCTTACCCTTAATATAAGGGGTTATTTTCTTACTTGAGGATAAGATAAAACTCACCTTCTCTTTCTTTGCTCTTTCCTTAACAAGAACTAACCTCCTAGGAAAAGGGACAATAGGAACATAATTATCTAAGCTTAAAAGAACGTCAAACCATATCTCACGCCTCTTTGGTGTAGCAACGAAGTCTTCTGGTTTATTTTGTCAACTGGCTCAGAAACTTGTGAAGTAGGACTCTCAATACATGTTTGACAAGGGTTGGGAAGGAAGCTTCCCATACTAGGTGTCAAGTCTACTCACTGTGCTTGTCAATTGGGACATCAGTGTAATCAAACTCTGCATATAGCAGAAGGTAGTATCTTGATTCTACTTCAGCTGCACGACAATTTTAAAAATGCTTTTTACTATATCTTCCATGTACATGCTAGGGCTACCATACCCTTGTCGACCTTGACTGTCGCCTTGACCTCTCTAATGGTTCTGATTTTATAGCCCACCACCCTGATGGTTTCAAATGTAGTTCACCTCAACTACAAACTCCTAAGATTTTTGTCCATGTGAAATCAATACTTATTTCACAAGAGTGGTCAATTTAGTAAGTTTAGACCCAAGCTTCATTACCTATTGTGAAGATGTGGTGGACAAGGGGACTCAATCTCTGGTCTCGAACTGTTGAACATTTATAGTTCAGAGTTTGTTTGACTTATCATTATTGGAGTATGTTCGAATTATTATTATTGGAGTATGTTTGACTTATTAGTCGATCTCTTGTTATTAGAGTATGTTTGACTTATTAGTCGATGTCTTGTTATTAGAGTATGTTTAACTTATTTATTATAGACAAAACTTTAATATCATATTTATGCAACAATATGTTCGTACTAATTCTACCTCAAGATTGGTTGCTTTGACATTGATATGTGCAATAATGCATATTTGTTCGTATGTTGTGTTCTGTCCTTTGTGACATGTCATACAACAAGTCATGACATTATGTATGACATTGTTACATCGTAGACAAAAAATCTAAAAAATATTATTTCCTTATCTGGAAGCAAGATTTTCTAGATTTCTTATTATGTTGTATTTTTCCTTGCAAAGCTAATTTATTCTTTCCTTTAATATATTCTCAACCTCACCAAAATATATACGATGACTTAATTCAATTTTAGGATTGGTCATTTTGAAGAGAATATTAAAGCCATTGTCCTGTGATTGTGTCAAACACACTTGTGTAATGACCCAACCTTTATACTAAGCGGAGGTAATTACTCAAAAGACCAATAACAAAAGACACTTTCATGAAAAGAGGAAAATTAAAATTTTAATGAAAATATCAAATAGATGTTCAAAAGACATAAATTTTGTAAATTCAGTAAAATACTGTGAAAACATGACTCGTGAGTTCTAACAATTCTTTAAATAAAATAAAGTTAAATAAATAGAATAAAAATTTGATTAAAAATTTCTAAAAATTAAATATTGAAAAAGCGATACATAGATGCAGAAGTAGATCTGAGTCCTCATATGACATGTCACTGGTCCTTCTTATCACTCGCCAGCTTTCCAGATCTTTTACTATTAACTTTCCATTAGGATCCCATGAAGAGGTACCCAAAACTATTGTGTGACAAATGAAACACACACAATCTAGTGATCCCAAAGGAACACATTTGATGATCCTGAAGGAACACTCTCATCTATCAGTGAACCTAAAGGGACACCTATGATATCGAATTGTAAGTGATCACGTTGGACCACTCATGAACATGGTATGACAGACTGGTGCCTATCGAACGCACACAATCATAAATCTGTAAAAGGTGGTGATCCCGAGGGACACCCATGTAAGTACAACCCTAATGACCAAAGTTAACAGAACAGCACAGTCCATAACATGTAGCAAGATCATATACATGACATGAATATCAATCATAAAGTCTTTAATCATGTGATTAATATTTAATGCACAATCATTAATATAAGCATATCAGTCACCATTAACAACATCATATTATGCATTTTAGCTACAATTGCATTTTAGCTACAATTAATGTATAAAGACAAATACATGCAAGCTCTTAAATTCATGTTCGAAGGTCCAGTAGTAGGATCTTTTAATTACCTTGAGATTAGCTAACAGTTTATTTCCTAATAGTCATCGTTTTCCAACGAAAACAGTAATGGGAAAAATTCAAATAACTTAATTAATTAAAATTAACAATTGTCTACCATCTAAAAAATCATCTCAAATTAACTTACCAAAAGTTACGGTTGAAACCAATTCAATCTTGATTGGAAAAAATTTCACAGCTCAACTAAGCATTCAAGCAAAAGTTACATTTAGCCAACTATGCATTCAAGCAAAAAATCCAAATTAAATCCTTAAATTATTTAGAATCAAAAGTTACCACTTGATGGATATATCCAAAACTTAATCAAAACTCACCAAGTACTGGCTCCAACAATGACAGAAGAAGGTAGAACACTTGGGCTGCTCAACTAGGAGAAAATGCCACTGAGAGATAGGGAAGCTGCTTCCATGGGACTTGGCAAAGGGAGGAGGAATCTTACGGTTGGACGACTCAAACGAGCTTGGAGATTAGAATGAAACACACGACTCACGAACTGGCTTTGGTCGAACATCACACAGACGACAGCTTGTGGCTCGAACAGAACGACAGAGGAAACCAACACGAACGGGGCTCAGACAGACAATAAGAAACGCTACTGGAAAAAGAACAAAGATCTATGCATATGGTGGCTTCACGACGGCTAGCGACTTGGAGTTGTTTGAGTTGAACGGTGAGCGAGGCGCAATGGATGTCGATAGAAGGGAAGACCAACGTGTGATTGAAACAGCGACGACGAAGAACAACGAACAACGAGGGATCTTGCAGCTATGATAGCTAGGGTTTTGCTATGAAAAATAAGACTTTTCTTCTTCTTTTCCCTTTTGACTTGCATAACTCGAACCCACTTACTATTTATAATAATAATATTAAAATCATTTCCCATTTTTCTCTTTCCAAAATAAATTCAACATTCTATCTTTATTTAATTCCCCATCAAATCAACTTTTATCTTTTCTCTAAAATACAATTATCTTTTTCTTAAATAATTATATTTAAGCAAATATACTTACCTTTTCCATTTCCTTAATTATTATATATATATAAATATTCATATACACATAAAATTATCAAATCTCCAACAAAATTTACACTCTTCAATTCAATTAAATAACACACATAATTATTTAATTTAATTCAATTTCAACAACACAAAAAATCCACAACTTTACTTAAGCCTCATAACATACAATTTAATCAAACTCTCAACAAACATCACAAGCCAAAACCTCTAATTAATTAAATATTCATCCAACAAATATTTAATTAATTTTAATTTCCACAAAATCAAATAATTCTCATTGAATGATTTCAAAATAATGACCAATAAATTAAATCTAATTAAACAAAACTAAGATAATTTCACTCCAAAATTGTCTAATTTTTTTGGGATGTTACACTATGAGATTGTAAAGTTTTCACTATTATTGATCTTGAGGGATTCTCTAGAGATCTTATTGTCTCGTTTAGTATCACTATAAGTGTTCGTTAACTAATATCCTTATACGACTTGTGGGGATCCTAAGTACGTTGAATGTGAGAGGAATCTAACACTAAAAGAAAGCCCAAGTTTCATTAATAAGGAGTCTCATTATGCACACTACTCAATTAACGGGAGCTCAAGTGATTATTGTAATTCTTTAAGTTGAGCTATAATTATAATTGTCGTTTATTTACAAATAAGTTCATCATTGTAATTGCTTGACTTTATACTAGTGAATATATCTTATCATAAACACAATTCTCTCGAGACACCGTAGATGATATTACACCAAATTGGATTAACAAATTTTGTAGATTTTTAGTTTTTTGAAAATATAATTATAACATTATGTGTACTATTTTTTTTTTATTCAGTCTTTCTTATTCTTCTTGCCTTCGAACAATATATCTAGATCCTTAGAAAAACAAAAGTGTAGCCTTTTCCTTTTTCTAAACAAACATAACTTCCAATTATATTACTTGTCTTTTAAACACTAGAAGAAATTTGCATTTTAATGTCGGTTTAAAAATGACATTAATGACCTTTAGTGTCAGTTCGGAACCGACATCTATGCTAGCATTATCAAAGGCCTTTAATGTAGTTTTTTCTTTGATGTCGGTTTAAAAACAATATCAAATGACTCATTAATGTCGGTTTAGAAACGATATTAGTGGTCATTGATGTCGTTTTTAAACTGACATTTTTTATAGTGTTATTATAGATCTTTAGTGTTGGTTTGCCTTTGATGTCATTTTAAAACCATATAAATGAGTCCTTGGATGTCGTTTTTAAACCGACATCAATGAATATCTTTAATGTCTGTTTTAAAACGACATCAAGGCCTTGTTTGGTCCTTTTTTAATTTTTTTTAATTATTGAATTATTGTCCATTTTTATAAAAATATAAAAAAAATTATTGTATGCTTGCTAGCTGCTTACCACTCTATGGCAAACCTTTTATATTATTTCTATTTCACCCGCAAGGCAGAAGATCTACACCTACAAAACCAGCATACCCTTCCACACTTTCATAGCAAACCAATAATATTTCTAGCTATATAATTTAACACCTACACAACCTACACAACCAACATACACTTTTGCACATTTCCATGACAAACCAATAATATTTCTTTCAATAGAAATCAACATCTAAAAAACCAGCATACACTTTTTCAGACTTCCATGGCAAACCAATATTTTTATTTCACCTGCAAGGTAGAAGATCAACACCTACAAAACCAGCATACACTTTCACACTTCCATGGCAAACCGATAATATTCTAACTATAGAATTCAACACCTAAAAAATCTACAAAACCAGCATACACTTTTCCACACTTCTATGGTAAACCAATAATATTTCTAGCTATAGAATTTAACACCTAAAAAACCTACCAAACCAGCATACACTTTTTCATACTTCCATGACAAACCAATAATATTTCTAGTTATAGAAATCAATACCTAAAAGACCAGCATACAGTAATTTTCCACAATTCCATGGCAAACCAATAAAAAAAAGTGATTGCATGCTTGCCAGCTATAGAATGCCTATGACCCCAGGGCAAACCAATAATATTTCTATTTCACTTACAATGCACAAGATCCAACACCTAATATACCATCACACTTTCCCACAGTTCCATATAATACTACAACAAATACACATCATCCAACACCTATATATAATCATGTATCAATAAACACACTATATGCAACCACTATAAGTGAAAACTCAAAGTCTAAAGATAATATGTAAGATCATGATCAAAATTAAAGGATGCGTACAAACATTTCCTCCACTAACTAAAGTATGTGCAATAAATACACATTTTCCACACTTCCATATACTACTACAAAAAATGTAGTGACAGTAAAAAACTATAATACAACTCCTACTTCAAAAATTACAAGTTAGCTACAAGCAGAAAAACCCAAAACTAAAGTATGTACAACAACCAATTCCTTCACAAAGAAATCTTTGACTTAGTGGATAAAAGTTCAAAATAATGGATTTTGCATATTTCATTGCACCGAAGGACTATTCAACCTATTTAAGTTTGAGCCTCTCTTCCTTGTCTAGTTATTTTTTTTGTTTTCGCCTTGCCTCCAGCTTCTTATTGCGGACTTTTGAGTCTCTTTAGGAGAAGTTGCCTTAAATTTCTTCTCATTGGTACTAAAATCAAAAAAGAAAAAGATATATCTATATAGAAAGATACAGAAAATAGATTCAAAGTGAGAGCTATAAAGTCAATTAGTAACTTATATTTATAAAAAAATAAAAAAACATGTAAAAGCTCACACAAATCGCCTAACAAAACTTGCCCATTTGTTCGAATCCGATCAATCTCCTCTTAGCTATATGCACTTTTTGTATTGAACTACACAAAAAGAAAGGTATAGAAAGAATGAGTTTAGATCATTTATTTTAATTGTAACATATAAAAGTGAAGGTAGAAACTTACAAGGCTAGTGATGGGAGTAGTAGAATTATGCATTATTTTGTATATATACTTTTGTACATAATATCCACACCTTACAAAATCCAATTGACAAGGGCATTGCATGTATATAAATTGGATACAAATTATTCTTATGTTTCATTGAAAATAATTATGTGTCAATGCAAATTACCTTTATAGGTTTCCATTTGGGAGTTGACCGATATGTTGTAAATCGTGCTGAGCTTGACCATGTTTTTAATCCTCTATACATTTGGAAACATTAGAATTAGAAGACATTAAAGTGAAATAAGAAGTAAATCGTAAGTACACTTACACATTTATGACTCCATGAAAACTACAATAAACATCTTCAATGTGAGTATACATTTAACCTCAATGAAAAAATAATAATGTGTTCCTCTTATTTATTTATCCATTATTATACGGAATTAGAACTATTTGTTCCAAGGTAGACGCTTCTAACTGGATAGCTAAATTTCTAGATCGGATATCACAATCTTTGATATGTGACGTTATTTTTACTTGGTTGATAACAAAAAATTTTCTTCCACAGTCACATTCATTCCAAATATATCTAAATAAAAGTAACGTTAGTTAAAAAGGAACAAAATAACTATAGCGATGGTATTGGACATAAAGATGAGTAAAAGATGTCTCCTTACGTAATGTATGCTAGTATGCACATATAACCTATTTCTACCATGCCGCAGTAATTGAGCAAGTCCTCACGAGCTAAATAACCAAATTTGCTTTTACCAAATATTAGCTCATTCATTAGGATGCAAACCATATCTACATCCTTCAGATTATTCACGACATGTCTATATAAGAGCTTAATAATTCCATTAACATTCTTGTGATTTGAAGAATACATAACATCGTTCGGGATTGAATGCTCCTACCACAACGAAAGTTCTAAATTTAGAGTACAACCACAAATATTATCAAAACATCAATAGTGAAAAGGAGACGTACTAGTTTGTCATGAATCATAGAAACAAGCCGACGAGGTCATTCAATAATGTTACCTAACGCTTGATTTAAAGTCTCTATCTTGCCCTTCACCTGAACAGGTATACTAAAATCTCCTCCTGTAAGGAAGTCCACCATGATTTTGACATTAAGACCATCATTGTTATCATCAAATATAGTGGCTATTGCAACGACATTATTAATTGCTCATATAGCCAATTTGCATGATGTTCCCTTTACAAGTATTAAAAGCATCGTTAAAAACAATTGATCTTATAACATTAAAATTTTAAAATTGACAACAAAGCTAATTACCTTCACTCCTTCATTGCTAGGTGTGTTGCCCAAATCCTCATCGACAGTAAGATCTATGTTAACACTTATCGATGGACGATCTCGAGTGATTATGACTCTTCTTGTAACTTTTGATTTTTGAGTCATCTTCTTTATGACATATTTTAACTTCAGAAATTATCATTTTCTCTTTCCCTTTCACTATTTTAAAATATTGTGATTGAGAGACAAAACATCCATGCCTTTGACACATCCATCGTGTTATTTGGATCCCAATGCTTCAGTCAATATGTCCTCATCTTTACGTGTTGCGACTAATGCATCCTATGAAACAATACAAGTACTTTCATCATCAGTTAAGTTAACAAAGGATTATATATTATATATAAGTAAATCGTAAGTAAACTTACAATCCGAGAGACACAATCTCGAGTAGCATCATCAAAATAATCATTGTTCTTTCCTTTTCATGCTTCTTTTCAAAGAGTTGGACGATAGGAAACATCACGCGTTATATTCTACAACCAAAGATATATATTTAATTAGCATAAACATATTAAGATAAATTATTTTATTCAATTAGAAAGACTCACTACTTCGTTGACAAGATTCGCATATCCCTTACGAGCAATGTGATGATTGTATACACATTTTGATCTTCTTTCCCTTTGAATACAACTATAATCCTATACAAAGCATTAGTTTATAGTTATATACCAAAACAACATTAAAGATAACATGTTTAAATTTATTTAGCTCCCGTTCTTCAGTTAGTCTAGCGTCCACAAAGGATTCCCAATCTTCTTGATTAATACAGGGAATAAATTTTAGGAGGAAACTGTAAAAGTGATGGTTGATCCTTAAATGGAAGTATATACTTCTGAGTCAACGTGGTTTTGAATGTTTGGTACTTTCTTGATGTAGACATTAGGATGGAATGTTTAGCATTAGGATGTAATTCAAACAACATCAATACAAGAAAAAAGAAAAGCATATTTAGAGTTAGAGAAATTAAACTACATTGTATGAAAAACGTAATTATAGAATTCATACCAATAAACAATCATAGATTTTATCTTTCAACTCATTCGAAACTTGTTTCCATGATTTGTATGTGATAGGAATCTGTTCTCAAATGCACACACCAATGTACCTTTGCATTTTCTTAGACATGGCTCCTACAGATTATACGTGTTCATTAAATTGAACGAACAACTGTTGTCTAAAATTTCTTATTGATGCAAACTCTGACATAATCCTTAGGCCACGTGGTACGAATGATCTGTTTCTTACTTGAGGAATCCATTGCCTTTCATCCTCAAAACTAGTATGTGAATCCTCCATCCTCTGACATAGTCCTTAGGCCACGTGGTACGAATGATCTGTTTCTTACTTGAGGAATCAATTGCCTTTCATCCTCACTACTAGTATGTGAATCCTCCATCTATGAATCTGCAAAAAAAAAAAAAAAAAAAACATATATACATTAAGTAAGCACATTAGTGAGCTAAGTAATGACATACCAATAGTAATTAGAAACTCTAAACATAAATCTATTAAAACGGAAAGTGAATAACTCCATAACCACACTCTAAAAGCATATCTCTTATTTCATCTTCAAATAAATCATCTCCAATAGTTCTTTGTGGAGATGTTAAAACCACTCACAATTCAGGTTTTGAAGAATCTTTCATATAGAATATTTGTTTTGCTTGGGAGGCTAAAATGAATGGGTCTGATTTATGTCTAATACGTTTAAAATCCACAATGGTAAAACTCAAGCTCGTCCACTTTGGCTCCACTTGTATTATCAACTCAATCACACTTAAATAAAAAAAAAGATAATTGATGGTAATAAATCTTCCATCTCTTGTATTATGCCATAAAGTGTCATATCTGACATGACTGAATTTTTGTCTTTAGAACTAGACACTTACATTTTAGTGGTTGTTATACTAACTCCACTAGCTATTTTGAACTTTCCTAATATCATCATGCCTTTTTGTGTGATAGTAATAACCATTGATCATGGAACCAAAATAAGTGGCCACATCTGGAGAAGGTCTATCCATCTTAAGGAAGGCGTGATGGAATTTTTGGGAACGTCGAGAGCAAGGGAAACCTACAAAATATATTGGTTGTGATTAGTTTAGATCTAAAAGAAATATGAAAGTGTATGGTTCTTGTGATTATCCGTGTAGACAACCATGGACTGAATACGCGATTATGCTCTTCTTGAATTCATTTTTTAGTTCTAGATTTATCAGAGTTAAGCTTACGCAAACTCTCCATGTGTTGTCTGTCATAAATGACAAAGTTGTTAGGTAATTACACAACCAACTTATGTAATACAAGAATAGATAGGGTTTAGAACATACTTGACGTATGGTAGAACATCATTTACATTCTGAATAACATAAAAATGAGTTTGAACTAACTTTTTCTTACTCGATAAAAGAAGAAGCTAATAATGCTCTATCCACGTTTGAATTCGCTTTTATTATAGATGAGTTTAGTCTAATAGAATTAACTTCATCCATAAATTTGGAACAAAACTCTATAGCCTCTTCAACAATATAATTTTCTACCATACATCCTTCTAGTCGATTTCTGTTTTGCACATAAGTTTTCAAAACTTTTATGTATCATTCAAAAGGATATATCCACCTTAGATGAATAGGTCCACAAACTTGATTTCTCTTATAAGATGCACTACAAGGTGTACCATTATAGTGAAAAATGATGGTGGAAAATACTTCTCTAATAGGCATAAAGTGACAACAACATCTTCTTGCATTCCTTTTAATTGTGATGAATCAATTGTCTTCTTACATATAGCACTAAAGAAGAAGCATAGTCGAACAATTATAAGTCTTACATGTTTTGATAAAATACCATGAATTGCCACAGGTAGCAACTGTTGCATAAGAACGTAATGGTCATGCGATTTAAGTCCGTAGAGTTTCAAATCTGTGAGTGACACTAAACTTTGAATGTTCAACATTAGCCTTCAGGTACTTTAAGTTCATATAGTGTCTTACAGAAACTCATATTCTTCGCTCAAGATAATGTATAACATGTTGTGGGTAAAAATATCTTTTTCTCCCTTACTTGAGGGTCTAACTCTGATCTAATGTTCAGTTCCACCAAATCTAATAGACTCTTACTTCCATCTTTCGTTTTATCGGGAATATCAAGCAATGTGCCAATGAGATTTGCACACACATTTTTTCGATGTGCATCACGTCTAAACAATGTCGATTATCAAGGTACTTCCAATATTCTAATTTAAAAAATAGACTTCTTCTTCCAGTAAGTACCTAAAGAACTCACTTCACTATTCTTTTCCTTCATAGTTCTCTTACCAAATGAATATTCGTACTTACTTGTTTGTACAAGAATCTCTTCCCCACTCAATGGTTCTGGAGTGAATCCTAATTCTTGTGCACCATTGAAGACTTTCTTCTGTTTCCTATGTGGATGATGATGTGGTAGAAACTTGCGATGCCCAATATATGTCATCTTTCTTTCTTTTTGCAAATAAACGGATGAAGTATTCTCCCCACAAATTGGACATGTGTGATATCCTTTGACTGTACAACCACAAAAGTTGCCATACATAGGAAAATCATTAATAGTCCATAATAAAATTGCTTTGTGCTTGAAACATTGATCTTGATATGCATCGTAACATTCCACCCCATCGTGCCAAAGTTTTTTTAAATAATCAACTAAAGTAGCTAAATAAATATCTATTTAATTTTCCAATTATTTGGGACCAGATATTAGTACAGTCAACATAAAAAAATTTTGCTTCTTGCACAACCATGGAGGTAGGTTGTATATCACTAACATTACTGGCAAACAACTATATCTACTACTATGATCTCCATGCGGATTGACTCCATCTGTGGAAAGAGCAAGACATAGATTTCTAGGTGCTAACCCAAACCCTGGCCACAAATTGTCTATTTTTTTTCCATAATAATGCGTCTTTTGGATGTTGTAATAAACCATTCACTTATTTTTTATGGCATGTTGTGCCAATAATCTTGATGTTTATTTGCTTCAAAACATTCTTTTAAATATTGGAATTGGAGAGAAATACCACATGATTTTTACTGGAAAATTCTTAACCTCCTTCTTTGAATTTTTAGGAATCTTCCATCCTAACATACCACAAAAGGGGCATACATTTGCATCAGAGAGTTCTTTCCTAAACAAGCAATAATAATGTTACATGCATGGATCTTTTCGTACTTCATTCCAAGGTTACACAAAATCTTTTTGGCTTCATAAGTAGACGTAGGGATTTCATTAGGAGTAGGTAAGATGTCACAAATTAATTATAACAACTTAGTGAAACTCTTATCGCTCCATCTAAATTTAGCTTTCAAATTATATAACCTTATCAATGTAGATATTTTGATAAAATTTTTACAACTAGGATATAAGGATTTCTTGGCATCATCTAGTAGGTCTTCAAAATTTTCTGACTTGTTATCAAATTAATTGTGTGCAGTCTTAAACATTCCAATTGTGTCATCAATATCATCCTCATCAATTTCTTCCTTTTCACTGCTAAAGACACTTTCATTGTTTCTCTTAATTGGTATGATTCACCATGAAAAATCCATACTTGATAAGTCTGATCGATGCCATTAAAAATAAGTGATCTCTAATTATATTCACATATAAAGTCTTTGCATTTATGCACTTTAAACAAGGACAAGTCATGACGTTCGACGTCTTCGAATGTTTCAACCCATTTTTAATAAACACCTCAACCCCAAAGGCATAATCAGTTGACATTTTAATCTTTTTCGTCCACAACTTATCCATACTATATAAGATGCAACTTAATCTAAAAAAAAAAAAAAACATAATTAAGTACTCTTAAACTTGTGAACTTAACTAGAATCTACAAGAATACTTAAAATCTCAAATTAAAAGCAACAAGTTCCATATACACCCAGACAACCAAAAAGTTCTATATACACTCAAACAACTACAAAACTCGCAATTGTATCAATAAGTAACGAGCAAATATCAAATTAAAATCATCTAAAAAGGCCAACCACAAACTTTTGACCATCATTATGACATATAATTCCAAATGAAGGAAGTGAAACATGACTTTAGGGGTTTCTTATGACATATAATTCCAAACTTCTTACCATTAATATGGCATGTATCTCAGTTCATTTCTTAATTAAAGAATAAAGTAAATTAATTGATATATGTCAATAACAATACCCCCAAATATTTTAGCCAAAAACCAAACACACTACTAAAGTATCTAATAACCTAACTTTGTTATAATACTAAAACCCAATCCAAAAAGTAGACCGAAGCTAAACTAATTAAAATAATAACCACACAATCTTACAAAGTCCTACAAATTCAACGGCCAAGTTTTTTATTATCATAAACATGATATCAATGATAAAAAAATCACAATCACCAGCTCTACAAATCCAACAGCCATGCATTAGAATCATAAAAAATCAAATTATTTTAGATAAGTGATTTCCAAACCAAACAAGACCAAGTGAAACTTACATTTTTAACTTCGAAATAGTTCAAGGCGTTAAACGGGCAACACTTCGAATGTAGATCTGGCCACGGTTTGCAAGGGTAAGTATATACCAAATCCAACCTCATATACTAGTTCGATCTTAGATAAGTGATTTCAAAACAAAACAGATCCAACCTTATATACCAGATCTGAGCTTGCATGCGATAGTGGTCGACTGGGCACAAGATGGTGGCAACGAGTGGGCACAAAAGTGGATGAAGGTGGGGATGAAGGTTTTGGCCAATGGTGGTGGTGAGAGTTGGGCACGAACGGGTGGTGCACGGTAGTGGTGAGAGTTGGGCATAAAGGTGGAGGTTGCCCGATGGCTAGGCACGAACATGGACAAATGTGCTGTTATCGATGTTTGTGGATGAGGGTTGGGAACGACGTGCATGGGCTGGGTACGACGGAAGTTGTGGTGGCAGCAGGGGCCGCTGTTAGGAGAAGAGAGGAAAGAGTAGTGTGAGGTAATATGAAAATCGCGTGAAGGGGATGAAATTGCAAAGAAGGGGAGGGCATTGTGAAGGAAGAGTAAAGTAAGAGAGAGAGGATTTTTTATGTTTTATAGAATTAAAAATAAATAAAAAATAATAGTAACTAATAAATTTAAAAATAAAAAGGGTAGTAATGTCGTTTTGAAAATGTGGATGATTAATGTCAGTTTTATACCAACATTAAATCTCTCTCATTAATGTCGGTATATTAATGAGAGAGATCTAATGTCGGTATAAAACCGACATTAATCGTCCACATTTTAAAAAATGACATTATTGTCCATTTCTCATTTTTTCTACCTGACATTAAAGGTCAGAATTCTTCTAGTGAAAAGTTTTTGTTCTTTTTTTAGTAGATAAGATTCTGAAATAAAATTTAAATTCCCTACCTCAACAAAAATATAGTATATGTTCTAAGCCCACGTTAAACTAAGAGTATTAATACATGAAAATTTCCTCAAACAAAGTTTGTCTCCATTTTTTGATATCACTATTAAAGGAAAAAGAAAGAAAGAAAGAGAGGGAGAGAGAATATGATTGTGAAGTTGAGAACGTGGAACACTGGTTAGATAGAAACAACAAACAAAGGATAACATAGCGGCGGCCTACAACAAAATTACACCAAGTACGAAAAGACAAGAGTAAATTTTTCTTTTTCTGTTTTTTCTTTAAGATGATCAAAATTAAATCATTTTAAAAAGTTATTTAAGAAATAGTTACAAATATTTTTAAATATAGTAACATTTTATTTTCTATTTATCATAAACTGCAATATTTTGATCTATCACATTTTATCATAGATAAAAGGTTAAATTTTATTATTGTAAATAATTTCATTAGTTTGTGAGTCTATCATATATAGAAAGTAAAATTTTAATATATTTATAAATATTTTCAATAGTTAATTGTTATATTTAAAAACATCCCTTGTTTTACTAAATTCTTCTTAACGGTAAAACTGTTGAAAATATTTACAAATTATAACAAAATTTTACATTCTATTGATGATTTTTCTATAAACATGATTGGTATCCATCATTGATATAATTTGAAATTTTGCTATATTTTGGTTCATGTTACTCTATTTTATATATACTTGATATATTAAATAAAAATATTATTCATTTGTTTATCATATTAAAATGTCAAACTGTCAAAAGGATTATTGCATTCAATTGATGTAATGGTTGTAGTATATTTAAATCTCAAAGACATAGTGTTGGGCCTTTTTTGTATTTTTGATTTGGGCCTTAATTAGTATAGGTTCCTAATGAAGACTTGGAGGAGGAGTTGCCATGTTCTTTCCTTCCAACCGTATACGCGTGTGGATGAAGGTAATTAACCCTGCATGTTAGAGAAAAGAAAATAGGAAAAAGAAAAGAGAGAAATGAAGAATTTACCTTTTCCTTTCTTTGATCTCTTCTTCTTCTTAGTTTTCTTTCTGACATACAAACC
The DNA here is from genome assembly GCA_037974545.1 of Cucumis variabilis. NCBI lineage: Eukaryota > Viridiplantae > Streptophyta > Magnoliopsida > Cucurbitales > Cucurbitaceae > Cucumis > Cucumis variabilis. The sequence goes on along the minus strand of JBBPDI010000005.1, from coordinate 16,719,026 downwards.
CTAGATTGGTTTGTTTATGCCTTTGTTTGAGTAGTTTTTATTCACAATAACATGAAGGTGAAGGAGAAGGGAGAAGATTGCAAAAGAGTTTTACGTGGTTGGCCAAGTATATGCCTACGTCCACGGAGAAGGATCTCAGTTTTATTATCGAAGATGAGTACAAATTTCTTTTTCTTCTTTTCTTCTTGCTTTGTGTGTTTTGATGTAAGATAAAAAGCTAGTATTCGTTGTCTCTTTAGATATTGAATATAGCTTTATATTTATAGGTATTTCAATGACATGATAAGAGAAAAATTAAAACTAATGTTAGTTGGAATTCATTTTATTTTTAAATCTCCACCTTCTATCCAACTTGAATTGAATTTGAGATCCTTCCACTTAGCCTTTTTCTTTTGATCTATCTTTTTTCAGCTAGGTTGAAACCTATCAGCTCGAAGTACTTCTAGAACTTCGGTGTTGAGATCGGCTTGGTAAGCATATCGGCGGCGTTCTCAGAGGTAGGAACTTTTAAAACTTGTATTTCTCTAGCTTCAATCTTTTCTTGTATGAAGTGATACTTTATGTTTATGTGCTTTGTTCTACTGTGGTATTAGGGGGTTCTTGGATAGGTGAATGACACTTTGGTTGTCATAGAAGATTTTTACAATTGACTGTTTGATTTCAAAGTCCTTCATCAATCCTTTGAGCCACAATCCCTCTTTTACAGCTTCTGATAATGCTATGTATTCTGCTTCTGTAGTTGAGAGATCAACTATAGATTGTATGGTTGCTTTCCAACTAATTAGATTAGGGCCATAGAGAAAAATATATCCGGTTAGGCTTCTTCTTTTGTCACTATCACCAGCAAAATCGGAGTCCACATAACCTATTAGTTCTAGTTTTGTCTCAGTGGTCCTTTGGTAATTTAGTTTGGCATACTTAGACCAAATTAGGTATCTTATAATCCACTTGGTAGCTTTCCAGTGCCATTTTCCAAGATTAGCCATATACCTACTGACTAGGCTTGTTGAATAGGATATATCAGGGGTAGTAGAGATCATCAAGTACATTAGACTTTTCACTGCTTGGCTATAAGGAACATTTTCCATTTGTAGTTTGTGTTTTATATCTGTCTCACTAAGGGAATTAGCAGCTGATAGCTTAAAGTGTTGTACAATAGGAAGAGTAACTGGTCTAGCATTAGTGAGGTTTGAATCTTCTGATCACTTTCTCATAATAGGTTGTTTGGTTTATGCTTAGTATAGATTGGTCTCTGTCTCTTGTGATGTCAATCCTTAAAATCTTCCTTGATTCTTCTAAGTCTTTCGTGTTAAATTCATTGCTCAAGAGATTTTTTACATGAGTTAATTCTTCTTTAGAGCTTCTAGCAAGGAGCATATCATCCACATAGAGCAACAAATAGACCGTCTTTATAGGTTGTTGAGTTTATATATACACACATATCATATGAACTTCTTTGAAAACCCAAACTATCTATAAAGTCATCAAATCTTCTATACCAACACCTAGGTGATTGTTTCATCCCATAGATTGACTTCTTCAATAAGCAATAAAGATCTTCCTTACCTTGAACCTCAAAACCTTTTGGTTGAATCATATAGATTGTTTCCTCTAAATAGCCATGAAGAAAGACTGCCTTTACATCAAGTTGGTCCAACTCTCAAGGTTATTTTGAGCAACTAAGGATAGAAGTAGTCTAATAGAGGTCTGTTTAACAACTGGAGAGAAAATTTTAGAATAGTCTATACCTTCTCTTTGAGTGAAACCCTTTGCTACCAGTCTTGCCTTGTACCTTTGTTGTGAGCCTTTTGTGATTCCTTCTTTGAGTTTGTAGATTCACTTAGATGCTATTGGTTTGCATCCTTTAGGTAGAGAAGCTAGTGTTCGGTATCATTCACATTTAGTGAATTTATTTCTTCATTCATAGCTTCAATCCACTGTCTAGCATTACTACCATTCACAGCTTCCTCAAAGGAACTTGATTCTGAATCATTAGGAACTACTCTAGCATTTAGAACAAAACTTATGTAGTTAGTTTCAGCATACCTAGCTGGAGGGACAATTACCCTTCTTTGTTTGTCTCTTGTTAGGGAATATTGGCTCAAGTCAGGTTGTTCTTCAATTATTCCAGTTTGTTCTCCACTTGTTCTTGTTCAATAACTGTAGGTTCCTCAGTAGGTTGGACATTGTTTATTATATTCTCCACCTCAATCTGAGTAGTATAGGATTCTGTGTCATCTGAGTTTCCTTCAGTGTTGCTTTTCCCTTTCATAAACATCTCTGATTCTCTGAAAAGAACATCCCTAATGATTATAAACCTTTTGTTAGTAGAGTGTCATAGCTTGAAGCCCTTTACTCCTTCTGTAAAATCAACAAACATACACTTAGCAGCTCTTGCCTTTAGTTTCCCTTTATTTTAGTAGACATATCCTACACATCCAAACATCCTAAGGTCATTTAGATTTGGTGGGTGTTTGGACCATTTCTCCTCAGGTGTTAGAAGTCCTAAGGAGGTCTGGGGGCTTCTATTCAATGTGTACAAAACATAGGCAGTAGCTTCAGCCACAAACTTTTCTTCTAGAATAACATATGATAGTAGGCACCTTACCCTTTCCGTTATTGTTCTGTTAAGTCTTTCTGTCACTCCATTTTGTTGAGTTGTCTATGTAAAAGTTTTGTGTCTTGTGATTCTACTTTCTCTGCGAAAATTATTAAACACCTGTCTACAAAACTCCAAACCATTGTCAGTTCTAAGGTATTTGATTTCTTTATCAGTTTGTTTTTCTATCATTAATTTCCATTCTTTAATTTTTTGAAAAACCTGATCTTTTGTTTTTAAAAAATAAATCCAACCTTTTCTAGAAAAATCATCAGTAAAGGATAAGAAATACCTTGAGCCACTTAGGCATAGAGTGGCTTTTGGACCCCATAGATTCGAATGGATGTAGTCTAGAATTCCTTTGGTTGTGTATTGTGCTTTAGTGAAGCTTTATTTCCTTGCTTTGCCTAGCATGGTATTTACAGAAAGACAGTTTGCTGCATATTTCTTGAGGCAGAATGCCTTGCTTAGATAGGACTTTAAGTCTCTTCTGGCTTATATGGAAGAGTCTTTTATGCTAAAGGTCAGCCTCTGTTAAGTTTAAAGATATTACATTGTTTGCCTCCTCTATCATTTCAACCCCATTTATTATAAACATGTCATTTACTTTTTCTCCAACCAAGACTTCTTTAGATTCCATAAAAACTTGGAAGACTCTACTTTTTCCTTTATATTCACATCCTAGAGAGTCTAGCATTCCTATGGAGATTAAATTTCATCTAAGGTGAGGAGCATGTCTTACATTTCTAAGGAGCTTTACCGTCCCATCCTTTAGTTTCATGGTAATTGATCCAATTCCAGCAATGTTACAAGCATTATTATTCCCCATGAACACAGACTCTCCATTGATTTCCTTATAAGTATTGAACAATGCTCTAAAAGGTGTCATATGATAGGTGCATCCTGAGTCTACGATCCAATCATGTTTTCCTAAGGGGTTAACATGGTTGGCTTGGTCTAAGGTTGAAGCTAGGGCATCAGTGTAGGTAAATGAGCTTTCTACTATAGAGGCTTCTGGTTGTTTTCCTTTAGAGTCTTTTTTTTTTATTCTTTCTCTTAAGGAAAAAACATTCTTGTATTAGGTGTCCCTTCTTTTTACAGTATTTACACTTCTTTTTCTGTTTAGCTTTCTTATCTTCATTAGAAAAAGGTTTGTTGCTGTTTTTACCTTGATTGTTTTTGGATTTACCTTTGACAAACAATCCATCTCCACTTTGATTTGCTTTATGTGATGACTGTATTTTCAATTCTCGGGTTTTGAGGGTTGATGTTATGACATCTATTTTGACTGAGTCTCTTTCATACTTTAGAGCATTTTTCACTTCTTTGTATGCCTTGGGTAGAGAATTTAGGAGAACGAATGCCTCATTTTCATTACTTAGTTTGTCTTCAAGGGTTTTAAAATCTGAAACTATTTTTTTAAACTCATCTAAGTTGTCTGACAAGGTTTTTGAAGGATCCATTTTATATGTGAAGAATTTTTCCCTTAAATACATTTTATTTGGGAGATCTTTGGTGGCATATATAGGCTTTCTAATTTCTTCCAAACTTTATGTGTTGTCTCTTCTTCTAGTACTTGCCTAATAAATGATTTCACTAAGGTTTAGTATTAGTGTTCCATAGGCATTTAATTCCATTTCTTCTTTTTGAGTTGCTGTAAGGATTGTTGAAAGTTATGAACGATCTAAATAGGCTTTCTGAGCCTTTTGCTGTCTTAGCAAGACTTTGATCTTTGCTTTCCACAAGGAAAAGTCTCCATTTCCATCGAACTTCTCAATTTCTACTCTTACCACTGCCATTTTCAGGTCTGTCTTTCCCTAATTTCCTCCAAGATTCAGTTTCTTGAAATCAAGAACCTTGCTCTAATACCAATTTGTTGGGCCTGTTTTATATTCTTAATTTGGGCCTTAATTTGTACAGGTTGCTAATGAAGACTTGGAGTAGGAGTTTCCACGTTCTTTTCCTTCCAACCGTACACGCGTGTGGATGAAGGTAATTAACCCTGCATGTTAGAGAAAAGAAAATAGGAAAAAGAAAAGAGAGAAATGAAGATTTTACCTTTTCCTTTCTTCGATCTCTTCTTCTTCTTCTTCTTAGTTTTCTTTCTTCACATACAAACCCTAGATTGTTTTGTTTATGGCTTTGTTTGAGTAGTTTTTATTCATAGTAACATGAGGATGAAGGAGACGAGAGAAGGTTGTAAAAGAGTTTTACGTGGTTCAGTCAAGTATATGCCTACGTCCACAGGAAAGGATCTCAGTTTTATTATCGAAGATAAGTATAGATTTATTTTTCTTCTTTTCTTCTTGTTGTGTGTGTTTTGATGTAAGATAAAAAGCTAGTATACGTTGTCTCTTTAGATATCGAATATACCTTTATATTTATAGATATTTCATTGATATGATAAGAGAAAAATTAAAGGAGCATTTTTTAAAAATAGAAAAATAAATTAAAATATTTACAAGTTATAGCAAAATTTTGGCTTCTATCACTGATAGTCTTCTATTACTATAGCATATCAATGACTATCAATGATAGAATTTGCTATAGGTTGTAAATATTTTGTAAAATCTATTATTTTAAAAATTTTCCGAAATTAAAACTAATGTTAGTTGGAATTCAGTTTATTTTTCACATAGGTTGAATTCTCTTAGCTTACGAGAAAGGTAAAAAGACGAATCCAACTAATTGGCAAAATTGAGTTGATTAAAGGTATTTAACCATGAGTTCTACTAATTGGACAGTCATTTACAATTTTTTTCGTTGAGAAACATCCAGAGGTACCTTTTAATAGTAGGTGAAAAGGGAGAAAGTGCTTTCAACGTATGTGTATAAATTTGACTTTTATTAAAAAAATTTAACAAAAATTATTTTGAAATATATTATTATCCTTTTGAGTCCATCTATGGGGCAGCCACACGTTAGATCGACAAATATATCTAATCTAATATAGTGACTTATTTGTTTGGTGATTTGTCAAGGAGTGCAACTTTGATGAAAGAGAAATTTAAAAGTAATGGTATACTATAATATTCAATCTTGGGGGCAAGCTAGCACATATATATTATTTGAAAAGATATGTCGTAGTCTTTTAAAGGATAAGAGTTTTAATTTTATGGGAAAAGGATATGATTCTACTCACACACGTTACATATTTATGTCTAAATTGAAGTTTTTGAAAATCATTTCAAAGATTTAATGTTGGTTATGGAGAATTTTGGACTGGTAAATAATAAAGGTAATAGGAAACTGAGAAAGTTACATAAACCCTAAAATGGATTCAAGACCAATAAAAAGTGAGTTTAGTGAGTTCCTAGCAAATACAAATTTAAGAAAAGACAATTAGATCAAAACCAAATTGACTTGCCTCTCGCCTAAGGCCAGTCCAGGTTCATAATAATCAGTGGATGAGACTTGGGTGTTATGGCCAACGAATCTCTCTAGAGAACAATCAACATTGATCCTCTATTAGGTTATTATTGGAATAAAATTATTATTTTTAAAATCACAATCATGCAAACTTTAATATATTGTATTAAATAAAGAAAGATAAAATAGTCTACATAAAAACCCAAATGTTTAGCAAAACAGATTAAAAATAAAATAATGAATAGTTAAAACATAAAATAAATCACAAATTTAAAAATAAACTATCTATCACTATTTATATTTAAGATTCATATTGTAAAAAAAGAAAAGAAAAGATATATTAATTAGTACCATGCATTTGGAGATGAAAATAACATAAACTTTATGAATTAGAAATTTTGATATAAAAAATCCAATTAGCTCCAAGGTAATTAGTTGTCTTGTAACGACTCACCTTTTCTATCTAAGTTAAAATTATTAATTTAATACGAAACTATTTATTAAATCTATTTGTTTGACAAAGATATAGTAAATTTTATTTGAGACAATAAGAAAATTAAAGAAACTTTATTCTGACTCTTTTTAATTAAAACAAAAATTTCAAAAGTATTGTTTACAAAATCACTATCCATTACTTAGTTCAATCACAAAAAATTGAAAACATTAAGCGGAAGCAAATTTTAAGAAAAAACTAGGTTCCCATATGGTGACCGTCCTTCTTGTCCCTCGTTGGTCTGCCTCTTATATTACCTTTGCTTGAAAAATTAAACATAAAAGGGTGAGTATAAAAATACCCAATAAGAGAACCACTACTAGTCCCGTTAGGGGTAAAAAGTGTTAACTTCCTATTGGGGATACCCCTGCATCATAACAGTCTCGTAATCTCGAAGGATGCACACAATCAATCTAATATCCCCGAAGGATGCACCTATCAGTCTAGTGCTTCAAAGGATGCACAACAGGTGGTGATCCCGTGGGACACCTGTAAGGCACACTACCCTATAGATAAAGCTAACAATTTCCACTCAGTCCATTCTAACATTTTAAGCAGTCAACTCAATTTACAATTTAAGCTAGCATCATATCATTCTTTCAGTTCAACACATATGCAGTCAATTTACCCAAATTAGACATAATCAAACATTAGCAGAACGATTCCTCAACAATTAAACTTATACATAAGTGTCACCTACCACAGTTCAGTCAATTGAATTTACAGTACACTATCTATTCATTAAGATAACAGTCAACAACCCTCAATTCAATCAGCTTGATATTCTCAATTCAGTCATCATATCTAATATTACATATCAGTCAATCCATCTTAGTTCAACAGAATCCATACGGTCAATACATTTCAAATTCATTATAGAGTCTAGTACTATGAACCTCTTACCTTAAGGTTACCTAAGCTTCTGGATCTAACTAAGCCCAACAAACCAATCCTAAACATAAGCAACAGAAAATCAACATTTTTTCAAATAATATCATCTATCTAATTCACCCAAATGTGAATTTGACACTTAACCAAGCAAATGGAGAATCGACTCCAAAAGAAGTTTAGTGTGAAACCCAAGGATTCAACCACAACTTCTCCAAAATCACCTTTCAAATCAAATGACACCCAATCAATTAATCCAACCTTAATGCTTACGGTAGCTAAGAAACATCATTACAAAAGTTATAATTTCTCATTATCAAACAGACTTACAACAAGACAGCGACAGTGGCTCCGAATAAATGGAATCGATGCATGTAAAAATAGATCTGAATGAAAAATGAACATGGACGAAGAATACAGCGACACTCTGCGACATGCCGCTATCGGACATGAGGAAAAATAGATCTAGGTCGATCGGATGGAGAAATGCAACGGCGTAGCGTGATGGCGTGACCGACTGATGTCGACAACAGGTGCGGCCACGGTGGAGCTTCGTGAATTGAAACAGGCGTAGACGATCGATGCTCTAGCTTCAACTCATA
>JBBPDI010000005.1:16674175-16686761 GCA_037974545.1 Cucumis variabilis | reverse complement strand
TAACTTTACAAAAGTTTATATAAATGATGAACAATTTGTGGGAAATCTTGGCAAAACAAAAAGAAAAAAGAAAAAAAGAAATTATGAGTGAAAAGCGATAATATTAGAATTTTCAAATAGTAGAAAATTAGGGGGAAATATATAATAATGTTAATTAAAATTAAAATAAAGATAAAGTTGATTTCAAATTTATTGCATCGATTTTGAAATATATTCAAGTTTTGTGGCAACGATATATTCTACGTGTAGAATTAAATTGCAATTTCAATTTGACAAGTTATATTGTTGCCCGGCCGAAAGGGTTGTAGGTTTATGAAATATGATTTCACACACATGAAAATTAAACTTGGAAGCCAAACATAGATTTCAACTTTCATTTATTGTTCAAATGAGAAAAATTGTAAATTCAAGTACATGCATTAGATAGAAAAAAAATAATAAAAAAAATAAAAAAAATAAAAAAAAAACTTTAATTCAACTTGCATATGAAAACACACGTACTTTTGTCCGAAAACTTCCAAAAACATAGAGGTTTTATTATATATAGAAGATGTGTATTGTTGAACCAAATAATAATAATAATAATAATAATAAGCCATTTAAATTGCTTATCAAAAGTATTATGTTAATAATTTGTGCACTAATTCTAAAACAACGTTAGCTAAATTGGCATAAAGTATAGGTTAACAATTGTTTTGCTGGTGGAGGTTTAGTTCTCTTTGAATATTTATGATGATAAGAAAAAGTCTTGTGTTTAAATGATAACGTTACCACATATCGAAAGAAACTTAATGGAATCAAATGTGTGGAAATTTCCATATATCTCAAGGCTTAAGAATTTAAGATATAGAAGAGAAAAAAGAAAAAAAAAAAAAAAACTTGTCCTTTACATTTTCCCCCTTATTTTGTATTAATTTCAAAGATGTTTCATATGCGTGAAAGAATGCTTTATCTTGACCTTGAAATTAATTATCCTTATTTCCCAGACAAATCTCAACAAAAAAAGAATAATAATATGTTAGAAACGAAATATTAAAAAGAAATAGAAAACTTATATTATCATTCTATTAATGTTATATTTTTTAATTTTTTTATGTGGTTATATGTTATAATTAACTCCACTAACGTAAAGTATTTCATCTGAACTAAAAGGTTTGATATTTGAATTGGTTCTTTTCACAATTGGGAGCGATTTATTTCGAGTGAGTATTTTCTTTATATGTATATTAACAAAAAGGATTTTTAAGAAATATAACAAACTGGTACTTACATTGTATAAAACAATTTCAAAAACAAAAAAATTTCACAAGTTCATAATGAAAAATATTTGTCCCGTCATTAATTAACACCAAGTGAGACTAATATATTTGGTAAACAAATGTTTAGATTTGACTATTTTTGGTACACATTCATTTAAATTTGAATAGCAAAATCTAAACGATTTTTTTCAAAATCTTTTGGTACATGATCGTTGATATTTGGTACATAATCATTTAGATTTGATAGTTTAAAATTTGGGTAGTCAAATCTCAACAATTTTTTTCAAGATTTTTTAGAACACGATCATTTACATTTGGTACACGATCCTTTATATTTGGTAAACAATCATTTAAATTTGGCTACCCAAATCTAAACAATTTTTTAAGATTATTTGGTATGTGATCGTTTACATTTTGTGATTATTTGATACACGATCGTTTATATTTAGCTATCTAATATCCCAACGATTTTTTTTCACAATATTTTATATTTGGAACAACCAAATAACAGTTTGAAAAAAAGTTTAAAAATAGATCTTTTACATTTGATATACGATCTTGACCGAATAACAGTTGGAAAAAAATAAAAGAACAACACTACAGAAAAAGAGAAAAAGACGATGAAAAGAAAAACATAATTGCAGAAGAGGAAGAGAAGAAAGATGATGAAAAGGAAAGATAAACTTGAAATATTCACAAAAATAGCCAGTTTCATGAGCTTTTTCATTTTGTTGCACGGGCTGTAAATATTTTGTAACACCCCAAGAATTAAGTTAATTTTTAATTTAATTATCTTAGTTTTACTTAATTACGATGGATTTTGTTTGTGTTTGAAATAATTTTATTTGTATATAATTAAATGGATTTTGGAAGGAAGATAATTATGTTGAAATAATATAATTATTTAAATATACTGGTGAATTATATATGTATATGTATAATTAGTTGGGTTATGGATGATTAATAATAACTATATTATTGGAAATAATATAATTATTAAGTGTTTGTTTTTTGGAAGATAAAAAGAGAAAGTTGTTTTGAATAGAAAGTTAATGAAGAGAGAGAACGGCTTACTGTGTTTTTGAAAAGGGAAAAGGAAAAGATAATAATAATAATAATAATAATAATAATAATAATAATAATAATAAATATTATTATTATATAATTAACACTATCGTAAAGCATGCTTCAAAAATACTATTCACTTTCTTCTCCACAAGAAAACCTAGAGCCGCTGGTTATCTCTCGCCATCGATCAGCACTGTTTGTCGACGTCTGATCTCCATTCACGCACAAACGAAGTCACGTTGGTCGTGTCTCTCTCTGTCACTTTGAAGCCAGTCATTCGTCTCCTTTGTTTTTGAAGCTGGTCATTCGTCACACACGAAGTCGTCGCATCGTTCACGCATGATCATTGACCGTGACAATTTCTCCACCTCTACGTGCTACCAATCTCCGAAGATGCCTCCGTCCCTATTTGCAGCGTTTGTCGTCTCTCCGTTGAAGCTCAGTCGCATTCCGAATCTGAGCCGCCCGCGAGTCTTCTACCTAAGCTGCATGAGCCATCCTTCAGCTCCAATCTCTTCTAGTCGTGAGCCTAGCCATTTAAGCCTCTTTTGTTAGCAAGCCACCAAATTGAGCAAGTTGCTATTTTGGTAAGTTTTTTGGGTTTGGTATGCCCAAATAAATATACATTGGATCTTAAATAATTTAAAGAGTGGATTTAAGTGGGATTTTTGTTGCTTGAAGGTTTTGGCTAAATTTCTTAATTGAAAGATTTGAGCTTTGGTTTCAACCTTAGCTTTGGGGTAAGTTGGATAATTGAGTAATTAGTTGGGTGATTGGTTGACAAAATTAATAATTTTAATTTTGTGATGTTTAGGATTGGTTCTTTGGTGGAAAGATTGATTGCTTGACTGTCGCTGTTAGATATTAATTTTGTTAAGCAAATCTCCAACAAGAGATTCTACTATTAGACCCTCGGTATTAGATTAAAGAGCTTGCCCGTATGTTTTTCCTTATTATGCATTTAACGTAGCTATGATGCGTAATGTGACTGTTAGGGATGACTGATATTGATGGCTACATAGACAAGCGCTATATATGACTGAAATATATGATGACCATGATATGTTATGAATAAGACATGTTATGAATGAGATATATTGTAATTGAGATATTTTATGATTGAGACATGATATTTATGATATGCTACATGTATAGGTCATGGTGTTCTGTTAGCTTTGTCTGGTAGAGTGGTACCATATAGGTGTCACTTGGGATCACCACCTATTTATGCATGTGTCACTAGCTTTATGAGTAATTCAACGTGGTCACTGTTAGCCCAACTCTCTTAGGGTGTTTCCTTCTAGTTCAATGAGAGCCCAGATGTGTCCTTACGAAATCACTGGAAAGCGTGTATTTGGGAGCACGATAGTTATGCGGTACTCTCTTACAGGATCCTAAGAGGAAGTTAACACACACTTAGTGGAACTAATAGCAGGTCTCTTACTAAGTATAAATTTATACTCACTTTTCCATGTTTAATTTTTCAGGCAAAGGTAGAGGTAGAAAAAAGTTGGCGAATGACATGAAGTGACTGTGGTTCACCATAGGGAAAAGTTTATGATTTCTTTCGCATTTATGGTTTTCAGTATTTGATTTACATCATTTTATTTCAGAACTTATGAGTACTCTTATGATATTTTCTTTTATTTTAAATACGACTGAACTAGTATTTTTTTTCTTTACATACTTTGTTTAAAATTTATAAAGGATTATTTGAAGCGTTTCCTTTAAAATTTAGTATTTTCTTTTCTTTTAAAGAATTTTTTTTTATTTGTTTTAGTGGTAATGACCTCAGCTTAGTATAAAAAGTTGGATGGTTATATATTTTTTCGGTTTATCATATTTATGAAAATTAACCTAATAAAAAAATTATTCTAAATGATAAAATTACTGAAAACATCTATAAATATAACAAAATATCAACATTGTGATAGACTGCGATAAACTACTATATGTATATATCTGTGACACGATAGATACACATAGTAGTCTAACATGGTCCATTCCATATAGACATGTTTGCTATATTTATAAATATTTTAACTTGTTTTACTATATTTGAAAGCAACATATTAAAAAAGGTAGTGTCGAAAGTTCTTTTTTAAGAGCCCCTCTCATATCTACATTTCACATAACTGAAAGAACTAAAAAAACGTAACTCATCCACATCGGCTGTCTTTTTTTCTCCCTCACGCTGCTCATCAGAGTCACTTTCACCATCGTTCGAGGCCGCTTCAATAACTGTTTGACAAAGCTTCAACCATCGATCAACTTCTCCTTCCATTGCTTACTGTCGCTACTGATAATCTCCTCTAGTATGGAAATCCCTCCTTTAATTTGCTCTCCATTTTGCTAATTTTTCTGTGTTTTGAAGTTTGGTTGGGATAGGTTTTAGGATTATTTCAGGTTTTAATTGTGATTCAAGTTGTGGTTGTGATAAATTGGATTGAAGTTTCTTTTGGTTTTGGTTGTGATAAATTATGAGGCTATGTAAGGTTTGATTTAAGGAATTTATTGTTTGAAATATAACTACTTCCAAGAGTTTAAGCTAGCTAGTGCACTTAAGTATAATCTATTCGTTAACTTGTTTGGATTTGAATAAGTTTTTTTCCTATAAGCATCCATGAGCTTGTAATAAGTAAGTAACTGTAACTATTTGGCTAAATAATATAGGGAATTACTTGTGTTAAATTCACAAGTTTGTTGGAAAATGTTTATTATAAATGATGTACAAGTAGTGGATCAAACTTAGAAATAAATTTGTCGGTTGAATATAAGGAAGAAGTGTCCCAATTTTTAGAGGTGGCAAAGTTCATGTTAATGATTCCAGACGAAACAAAATGTGCATGCAAAAATTGTACGAACTCAATGCAAAAGTTCACTTGTGGAATATTTTTCTCATACTGTCAATGGATATATCATGGAGAGCCCGTCAACTTACCTACATGTTTTGAAAGAGTTACAACGCATTCAATGCAAAATGATGAAGAAACTACTAACATTGTTTAAGAAAATGAAATGTTGAATCTTATAAATGATTTACAAGTTCCAATTGAAATCGAAGAAGCAACAGAGAAGGGATCGAGAACGAAATGCCCTTTAATGGTTAAGAATGAGATACAACTAACTTAATTGAGAATTTAATGAATAATCTAACTTAATTGAGAATTTAATGAATAATGAATAATGAAGCACCTAATGAATTATCCTAGTTGTTCAAAATTTTCCTCCTTAAACTTATTAGTGAAGTTGATGCATATTAAAGTTCTCAACGCCTAGAGTAACAAATAGTTTGACATATTGCTAAAACTGTTAAAAGCAGCGTTTCCATCGAGCACCACCATACCTACTTCATTTTATAAGCTAAGTGAAAATTGCATGACTTAGGTCTAGGTTATGAGCCTATTATTCATTCATGTAAACACGAATATTGTGTATTATATTGGAATGAATGAATTTGAAGATTTACAACAATATTTAGTTTATGGTAAGTCTCGGTACAAAGTGACTAATGGAAAAAGTAAAAAAATATATTCCACATAAATTATTATAATACCAAGATTAAAGTGTTTGTTTGCATCGAAAGAAGGCGCTTTTGACATGAGATGACATAAAGATATAATAGTCGAAACTGAGGATGTGTTACAATTTCTAGCTGATTGAAAGGGGTAGAATCATTTAGTTCGTGAACTTCCTCATTTCACTTCATATTCATGAAATGGTTATTTAGGAGTAGCTTCAGATGGGTTTTTAATCCGTTTGGAAATATGAGTACTTCCTATAGTATGTAGCATGTGGTGATAATCCTTTATAATTTTTCACCTTAGAAGTGCATGAAAAGGAATCCAACTTTTTCATTCCATTGCTTATACCCTGGTATGAGAATTCCTAGAAAGAAAATTGATGTTTACCTATAACTGTTGATTGAAGAATTGAAAGAGTTATCGACTATTGGTGTGCGTATTTACGATTCTTTTACCGGTGGGTTGTTTCAACTATATGAAAACTTATTGTGGACCATTTAATGAATTTCTTGCCTATGGTGACCTGTTCGGGTAGAGTACAGAAGGTGAACAAACATGTTCCATATGCATGGAAGATAAATCGTCCTTCAGAATAAAAGAAAAAATATCCTTCATGGGACATATTATTTATGTTAGCTTCTAGAAAATCATAGTTGGCGTAGAAGTAAGCAACATGATGGAAAGGTAGAACGTAAACCTCCTCCAGTTATAATGATCGTGACCTTCCTTCTACGCTTGAGAAACTCTTCTTGACAGCAATAATGGTTTAGAGGCATGCTTCCCTTAAATTATGATTAACTTTAGTGTATGTTGTGATCAACGAATGAAGTTAAAACCTATACAACGACATACAATTGAGCAACATGCAAGACCACAATGTAGAACACAATGGTCGTGCAACACAAAACAACTCTTGCTCGATAAGCAAAAATGGCTTTCTTGATAAACAAGTTCGATTTGCTCAATAAACACATACAATTGGCAACCCTAAATGAAGCTTCATAATTTCTTTTAAATAATCAAAATCTAGAAGGTAAATAACTCTCATTTGGAAAAGAAAAGTCAACACTTTTATAAAGAAAAATATCGGGCAAAATATTATAGATGCATAATTATAAATAAGAAAAATATTTTGCAAAAAAAAATCTTTTGATGTCATGGCAAATATTAAAACTTTGTTCGAGACTAAAATAAACGAGATGATATCAATAATATCATCTAGTGATATTGAAAGTAATTAACTGCGAAAATAGCTAACGTAACAAAAAGAGTAAATAACACAAAGGAATTTGTTAACCCAGTTTGATGAATATCACCTACGTCTTGAGAGCTTTCTGCTCAGATAAGAAATATTATTAAGATTCAACAGAGAAATCAACTTATCAATACTCTTCTAGTTAAACTACTATTTTAAGTTATATAGAAAACTTAAATAAAACAGGCTCCCTTAGAATGTGTGATTGAATTTTATCGAAGACAACTTCGGCTCCCCCTGAGTTTGTTGAATGCACACCAACTATCTTAGTCTTCAATATATTCCTTATCAACAGGTGCAACATAAACCCTCTTGCAAAACTTCAGTAATACATCATAATAAACAAGGCAATTCGACTAACTTCACGAATAATAATTTTTTGAGAGACAATTTCTCTAAAATCTATTTTTCGTCGATGCGCACACATAACTAATCCAATAGCTTAGTTATTTAAAGCATAATAATCTTCTCTACACAAGGATATAGATAAAAGATCCTTATTATGAAGGAAAATCTCTTATCTTTAAATAATATTCTTATTTAACCATGTTGATAATAAAAAGAAACTTATTATTATTATTATTATTTTGACAAAAATACCCGACATAGACAATTGTATTAACCATTGCCTTTGAAAAATATATATATATATAAAAAAAAAAAACCTCTCAAATCTCTAACACTATTTATTATTTACCATAGATTTTACTATTAATATTTTATTTATCATTTTTTTATTCTTTACTACAAAATTTATTATTTACTTCTCAAACGTTAAAATAATTTACACCTCAAACGCATAAATTATAATTTTAACCAATATTTAAGTAATCTACATTCTAAACACAAACTATTATAACTTAATTATAATAATAAATTAGAACTATAATAATGAACACTTCGTTCCAAACGTTCTAAATCAAAAGTGAGAAAAAGAGGCAAGTCTGAGTAAAAAAATCATCCCAAGTTAATAAAACCATGGTTCACACAAGATGTAATGGGGAGAAGAACAAAAATCACGCACAATGGAAACTAAATCACGACAACTACACAAGTTTAATTTCTTTTTTCAAACATAAATAAAATTGTATTTAAACCTTTTTTTTAATGAGATTTCAATGTCAACTAATTATTACAATAAGGTCTATTTTTTATTTAACGAAGATTAATGTCCATAAACGTACTCGATCAAAGTCATAAATTTATATTATTTTCTTTTAATAGCCGTTTTCAGAGTAAATATTTAAAAATATAGTAAAAAGTATAATGAATATTGATTAACTATATATATCACTTATTGATGTTGATAGTCACTAGTAATGTTCATTAGTGATAGATGATAGTATTAATTCATAAACTATAAAATATAACAAAAATTGTGTTATATTGTAAATGTTTTCAATAATTTTGTTTTAAAACAATTTTCTTAATTTAAATAATGTTCTCAATTATACAGCATAATTTCAAGTATGATTAAGAAACAAATAAACAATTGAATAACTTTTGTCAAAAACACATAAACTTCAACAAAATGTAACTTCAAGGTTAATATTATTTTTAAATTATTCAATTCAGCATCACACATACGTTTTTATGTATAACTAATTCACTGAAAACGTACAAAAATATTTTTCTAAACAATGTTTCAAAAATATTTTTCTAAACAATGTTTCAAGCGAGGACTTATTAAACTATATAAAAAGTGTAACTTGGTGATATTTGAAAATTTCCAATAAGAAAATATATACAACTAGAAATCAAGATGAAGATTGATACTTTTCACGAACACTTCATTAGTTTGTCAATGAAAAAACCTTTTATATAGTTTTATATAAAAACACCCATTTTTTGGGTGCATTTATTATTCTAAGACCAAGTTATTGTTCACATAATTACTAAAATTTATATATATTATATATAGTTCACATCGCATGGGAATGATGTAAGAAAAGTCCAAAGTAATTAAAATTAGGAACTCAAAAATTAAAATATTATTTTGTACTAATCTAGAAAATAAATGAGTTACCAATGAGTCATATTTCTTTGCATGTTTTCATATGTCATATTAAAATTGGGTCCATTTTAAATGAAAATATATATATAGGGGTTTTAAAAAAATAGAATAAAGCATGAAAATATATATTTATACTGTACAGAACAATTCTGAAAAGAAAAAAAACTTACAAGTCCACAACGTGAATAACAAAAGTATCCATGCAATTAATCAGTAACACAAAACATGAAAAAATAATTGTGTATCCATCTAAATGATTTGCTTGTACCAAGTGATATTGGTACACGATCATCTAGATGTTGTACCAATATCGTTTAGATCTTATACCAATATCATTTAGATCTTATACCAAGAAGAAAAAAAGAAGATGAGAGATGAAAAAAAATGAAGAAATTTTGGAAGAGAAAATGAAGAAATTTCAAACAAGAAATGGAAATATGAAGAAAGAGAAGTAATAATATGAACAAGAGAAGAAGAAAACACAAAGAAGAAGAAAAAATAATTAATCGTCTCGCAATAATCAAAATCCAATAAAAACAAATATGAAATTTATAAAAAACTAATCGGTTTTCTAAACTTTCTTAAATTGTCGTATGGATCGTAAATATTTAACGCTTTTGTTATATTTATTATATTTATGTAAATTTACCATAAATATAACTATATATTCAATCCATTTTAAAGATAATTAGTTTGCCATATCATTAGATGGTGTAATTTTTTTCTTAGGCTTGGTTTTACTATTATCTTCTTTGGTAGAGCTCCGATGTGAGTGTTAATTGATATAAATCACATTGGAATAGTTATTTCCAGCTTTATTGGACACTTCAAAACACTCAAATAATTAGTAAATTAAGTTGAGTTTCTTTGCATTTCATTAACTTGTTAGATTTAAGATTAAGAGCCAAGAATAAATCAACTAATGTTATTGAGATCTATTAAGAAATCAACAAAGAAAAAAAGTAAAAAAAAAAAAAAAAACTAAGAGAATCAATAGTGCTTTTAACTACGTCCACAAAACAGAATTAATGTATAGTGTACTCTCTAAATCCAATGGTCATGAACATAAACATGACAAATACATAAATAATTACGTTTTGAGATTCGTGTAATTGGTTATTCAAATGCCACAACTATATTCAAATGAAATCACCTAACATTTTTCTTTCATGTAATTCATCAATGTTATCTACAAAAAAAGAAAAAAAGAAAAAAACAAACTCTGTGCGAACTTAGAAAAATGCGTCAAAAGTATTTCGTCGGAGCAAATAGATTTATATGACGCAAGAAGACGAGGTCGACAGTTTGGGCTTAAGGTCGAGGCCGTTGTGCAGGCGTCAGGATGTGTGATACTACTGCCAACACCATTCGATCTACGTCAGGATATATTTAAAGTCTACTGACTCTGTAAGGTATACACCCACCCTCTCCCGACGCAATTTTCTCCACCATTAGCAGTGTTTGAAAATAAGATTCATTTTTAAGCACGGTCGATGGTGTAATTCTAGGTTTCGGGATATAGTGTATATCCTGAATCTTCAAAGGTGCATTGGGAAAGAGTTTTATAAAACCTAACCTGTATCCTTTCTTTTCGTATATGTTATTTGTATTGTGCGCCGCTCAGGATTTTCTCTCTAGCTTCCTCTCATTAGTTGCTCCCACCATAGTGGGTTGTCTCCGATAGTCGACAGGTTGTCGCTGCCATCGACTTTATTACACTCGCCACTACTATATCTTTTTTCTCTTTTCCTCTCTCTACCCTATTCATCAAATTCTTCAGCTTGTAGTCTGCCGCCCCGAACACTTTTTTCTCTCGTCCGTCGTTGGTTCAAACCAGTGCCGCACACAAACCCTATTGGTCTGGTTCGGATCTCCTGCGGCGTGAGCTGGATTGGAATCTTTATATATATTTCGTATTTGCTTTTGTTTGAGTGTGATTCAAACGAACATGTGGTTATGTCAATCTCTTATTTCAGATTACACCAACTAGAGATTCTTGGTTGTCTTTGATTTAGGTCTATGTTAAACTTTTAGATTCTTGGTTTGTCTTTGAATTTGTAGTTTAATTTAGGATTTTTGATTCACGCGTGTTTGAAACTAATGGAATTTCTTGAATTTGCAATTTATGCTAATCGTTCCACTTTTCAATCGAACAATGAGGAAATAATATATATATATTTATTTTTTAATTGAAGTTAAATGGATTAGAACGTCAAATATGGATGTAGTGCGAAGAGAATACTTTGAAACTTTATTCCTATCGAGTTTACTATTATTAGTTTACAAATGAAGGGATATACTAATATCCCGTGACCATGTTTCATTCTGAATGAAATTTAGGTTTAGAAAAAAAAATGTTCATTTCATTGAGTCTGATCAGATTTTCAAATATTAGAATTAAAAATTTAATATTTAGAAAAACAGATAAATTGTTTATGCCTTTTTACTTTTATGACATCGACAATCATGATATCATTAGACGTATCCAGACAACGGCTTCAGGAATATATCTAGATAAATAGGCAATGGGACTTGCTAATGATTCCTCATGCAGCAAAAATCGCAGGGAGTAAAGCATACCGCCAATGCCAAAATCCAAGCTATTGGAAATCCAAGGCATCGGAAATTAGTGGTATAACCTCGTGGAGAAACCTAAACAAATACATATATACACACACATACACAGCAAAGACACACGGGCACACCTTCCTCCCTTGGATCAAATATTAATAGACCACGACTATGAATACAGATCACGACTAACATTAATGAAGTCTATAGTACAGACTATACTTGGACTCACAATCAACAAAAAGAAAAAAATCATAGTCTAAATTAATTAGCGACCATGATATGATATATATCATGGTTATCTATATGAAAACTTTCAGTAACAACATGGAATACGAAATTGAAAAGCCTTAAACACATTGTTTTAGTACAATACAAGTACAAATATAAGAACTTGAAATTCCAACATAAAAAAATTTAAAAAGTACACATATCAACTATTATTAAACTATACTCACTTCGCCGACACAGTAACATAATTTAACATATCAAATTGTACTATATTTTATGTCGGTTAGGACAGGTATACTTTGCTCATTTCTAAAGAAATCATTGGGATCAATCTTAGTTTTAACATGCACTAGCCTATCAAAATTCTTTCCAAAATACTTGAACCCCCAAACCCTAGCATGACTATAGGTTGCTATTCCATATTTATTGTTCATTCCAATGTCAAGATCTCTATAATTACTATACGTTGTTCTTGGCGATTTTGAGACAAAGGGAGTCATGTAGTCATAAATATCTCGTATCCAATTTAGATGCCTTTTCTCTGCATCAATGCTTTGATTTTTCCACTTGACATAGTAACCAAGTTTGTATATATTTCCAGCACGATGTGGGAAAGGAATTTCGGATTCGGAAATCTCACTCATTCTTCCTCCATAAGGAATAA
>JBBPDI010000005.1:16636619-16650950 GCA_037974545.1 Cucumis variabilis | reverse complement strand
ATCACCATCAACACATTTTGTATTCCCCTAGTGGCACTTAACTATTTATACTCAATTTCTTCTTCCAACTTTATCAACGTGGGACAAAAGTAACTTTTCATTGGGCCAAAGGCCCACAGGCTTTTTTGTGTGTCATACATGTTCCCTCGAGATCGTCTTAGAGTAATAGTTTTCAACTAACCTATATATAGAACATTCGGGATCAATTCTCAGTGTAGCATTTTGGTTCCGGCCGAAAAGGAAATATATATAATATTCTAACTTATTTTCAGTATAGAAGAAAGTATTATCAGAAACTAGGAGGTGTCCTTTCTTAATTAATAAGGTTGAAAACCCCGAAGCTAATTCATTTTCAAATTTCATAAGAAATTTATTATCATAGACAAGTACCACTCTAACAATAAAAAGAAAATAAAATGGCGTTCTTAATTTGTCTCACTCTATATTTGTGTAACTTTTGTGCAACAACAAAGATCAACAAGAACAACTTCAATGGGTGAGATTGATTATCAACATTATTGTCACACCCCCTTCCAGATTGCTCTCTTATAAAATCCAACCACACTGTATAAATATTTAACCATTACCATATATACTTTTAAAAAATAGATAGTTGCAAATTAGCAATTAGATTCAAAATAATTAAGTATATAGCAACATTTTCAAAAATTTACAAATATGACAAAATTTGTCAAATTCTATCAATGATAGAAATCTGTCATCGATAGATCATGTTGCAAATATTGGTCTATCATTGATAGACCCATACGAGTCTATCAACGATAGTTTTGCTATATTTGTATATTATTTTTAAATGTTGGTATATCCTTAATTATTATTGTTAAAATGGCCATCAATTACAATTATCCTAATTATTATGCCAAGAAATTGATGCTTAGAAATTGGAATGAAAATCAATTAGCAAGATTTTTTTTATTTCACAAAAATTATTAAGAGAATTATTTGATCGAGAAAGAAAATATAATTGAATACAAACTGTGGAGAAATCAAGTAAATCAAGTAACCACAATCAAAATTTGAATAAATAATTGTGAACAAAAATTCAACTCCTTATTTCTTTGAGATTTGTACATTGCATACAATTAAAATTGATCAAGAATTAATATCAAGAAAATTGAGATCATGAATGAATCAAGAGATCAAGATATTAAGTACTGAAGAAATTAGAAAGAAAATTATATAAAATTCTTGTAAAAAAATCATCCCTCAACCCTAATCTCTTAGTTTACTCCTTCCTGAGAATTCAATAATCATTCATAATTATTTAGGTGCAAATATGACAGAAAAGAGAGGAAATTTTTTTTTTCCGGAAAATATTAATTGGATTGAGTTTTTGGTGTGATTTTAGGTTGAATCGGAGAAATGATGGTGAATTTTGACGAGAAATTAGGATATATATAAAAAAATAAATGTAATAACTGCTTACGAGGTTCGAACTTGCAACCTTGAGGCCATCCACGATGGATGGAAATGGTAGTTAATTTTCGGATAGTTCAAAACAATTACGAAAACGCCACTTAAAAATTCTTTTGAAATAATTTGCAAACGCGGTTCGAGCTCTTGACGTTTGAGAGGCGCGCGGCACAGAAGGACGAAACGTGGCGGCTTGTAGTTGGCTGAGACGAATGGACACGCGCGCGAAGAAGGATCAAATAATTCAATTTTATTTTTGCGTCTTTTGGGTTTCGAACGTGTGTCGTAGAGGACGCGCTTGAAGAAGGATCAAAACAACGGTGTTTTGGTTGTAAATTCCTGAAAATATATGCTGCGCTTGGGTTCCCACTCCTGACCTACGTGTGATTCGCGAGCAAATAATTATTCAAATCTTTGAAATATTTATCAAATTGTTCTTAATTTTCAAATTAATTGAACTCCATTTTAGGTGATTCTTTTGTGTTGGGTTTGTAACGGAGCATCCACCACCCAATCGATTACCTTTAGTATGAAAACTTTTTTTTTGAAAAATTATTCTGCTTCTTGTGTTCAACAAGACTTACCAAGACTAGTTCTTGTAAAGTGTTTCAGTTAAATTTTGATTTGGATTTAGGAAACAAAATCTGATAGATCAAAGAATAATCCATATATAGGTAAATAAAATTGGAGAAAACCAGACTATGAACAAAATAAAAGACATTTTCAAATACACCAAAATGAATCAAGATATTTACATAATATAGCAAAATTTAAATTCTATTCGTGATTAGCACTAATAGAAGTCTATAGAATTTTGCAGTGTCTATGACCAATGGAATTTGAAATATTTTGGTATATTTTGTAAATGTTTTTTTTTTTACAAAATAATTATTAATTATTTTAAGTAATTCTATCCTATTATTTCAATAAACACTATAAATTTTATTTTTTAATCAAACGTTATGTATATTCAACACCTAATACAATTTATTTTAATTTTTTTATTGAATATGATCTTTTAATAAACTTTTGATGGATATTTGATTATTTGGGTGATAAGTCTTCTATAAATTAATTCATTTCAACGAATCATTTTTTCTTCTCTTCCTTTTTTTTAATGTGAGAAATCAAAGACTTCTCTTGTTTTGTTTTGTTTTGTTTGAAGGGACGAAATCCAAAGACTTATAGAAAGGAGAGTGAAATGGGTTTAAAATAAATATATGGTCATGTATTATTATATTCTTAGGACATAAGTAATTTTAAAATATCTTAAAGTTTTCCTAAACAATAGACTAGTTGAGGACTATTCAAATTCCTCTGATAATTAAAGCAATAAGTAAAGAGGCCTATTCTACCTCTCTCAACAAATAAATAAATAAATATATTATGCTTCGAGCTTAAGCATACACGATCTTGCTTCATATGCTTCGAGCTTAAGCATACATAATTTCATACACTAATAAGATATATTATAATTTTATTTTTAATGTTCGAAGGTGTATAATCAAACTGACGTGAACTATGCACTCTTAATTGATTATTTTTAGGTTAAAGGTTCGATCCTCCACCTCACAAATTAAAAATCTAATGAGTAATGGTATGGTACTGGTACATGACTATCATATACATCCATATTAAATGAACATTTATGAGTTTAATATACTACTAGGAGGAGCAATATATGTTACTAATGAAGTATTTAAATGAGTCAACATTTCACCCACAAAGAAAAAAGGCCAAAATTGTTATTAAACGAGGTTGCAACTTTGATACCATATTACATAAACATAAAGTTTCATCTTAAAATTAATTAATAACAAGAGGTAAATCATATATATCATATTAATAACAAGAGGTAAATCATGTATATCATATAAAGAGATGGTGAAGTCTTCCAATTTACTTTCTCCACCTACAATTCTTAATATGGTCAACCATAAATAGTTGTTATTTATATCCTAAAACACCTCTAAACTAACTTAAGTATTTGAGGTGGTGTATAAAAAGTGTGAATGCTTTTATTGTTATGATAACCTATCTATGTTTTGAATTATAAATTCATCGTTAAATCAAGTACATAGTTATAAGGTGATATATTTCTCACGTAGATTGGCTTCAACCACGAATTATGAAAGGTACGGTGAAGATTTGAGCATTTGATTTATACAGGAATGAAATCTTTATGGTTTGATTAATTTGAATAATCCATGCTAAAGTTAATGTCAAAGCTTTGAAATTTTTCTTAAAGAATGAAAATCTTATCTTTAAGTTTTCTTTGTCCAAACACCTGCTCTCTTTGTTAATAATAATGGCTGTCATAACAACTCTCGACATAAATTCTTTAATATGATATTATTGTTTCGAAAAAATAAGTTCAAATAAAAGGTTTTTTTTATTTTATTTTATTTCAAGGAAAAGTCATATCTTCGTTTTGTTTAGTTGAACAAGAAAACATTAGAAATGGTCAAATTAATACAGATCTTTTTAATTAAGAAATGAAAGAATTATATATTTTAATTAAATTTTCTAAGAAAGTACAGTTCTTAACAAATTAACAACATTTTGTAAATGGTACACTTTTTTCCTAAGGAATTGGTCAACACTGATCTATTTGCATTTTTATTGATAATTTCCTGAAAGAAAGTAACTTTGTAGGTCGGTGTTAAATATATCTATACTCAACTATCGATTAAAGATCGAATTCTTCAAACTATAGGTATTAAAATTGCAATTTAATCAATAATTTTATAACGATTTAACGGTGAAGGATTAAAATGTGACTTTGTCATGTTATAAGAGTTTTTTGTGTTTGTCACCATCAACTTAATCATATTTGTCATTCTATTAAGAGTATGGATAATTAAAAGGGATATTTCAGGACATAACATAATGAATTAAATATTTACAAAATATAATAAAAAATTGAAAATGTAGCAATTGTAGATATTGGTAGATTTCAATGTCTATCAATGCACCGATAGAAGTCTATCAATTTTTATTATTGATAGAATCTAAATTTTTCTTATCTTTTATAATTATTTTCAGTAATTTAGTGATTTACAAGAATTTTTCTAATTAAAATAATTATCAAATTAAACGTTTTGTTAGTGTGAGAAGCTAAAAAATAACGTTGTATCGTTGAAAGGAATCCATACATAAAGACTGACTTAAAAGAGTTCTAAAAACGAGACTTTGGAAGAAAAAATTAAAATACTTCTATATAAAAATGTTGAAATCATCAATAAAATATTAATTATCATATCAAAATTTGACGGTTGATCTTCCATTTAGCGGATGGTTTTTAAAAGATAGCACATAAAAGGACCCCTGCAAAAATGACAAAACAAGTTATAATAATTAAGTTCATAGCACACATGTTTTATTATTTGCGAAAATGGCAAAAACTACGTCCAACTCACACATCAAGAGGTAAAATGTCACAAATCTCCCGTTACTAATATACATTTGATTCACCTTATTACACATCTGATATACCTAATATCCCTTGATACACCAGATACTTCTTGATACATATGTGATAGATCACTTAATGCACCTGATACTCTTTGATACACTCGATACTTTTGATACACACCTGAAACATCTTGATACGCACAATACTCTCATTACTGTTGATTCTTCTTGATACACTTGATACCCCTTAGGCTTTGATACACTTGATTAGTTTGATATACTTAAAGACTTCACTTATAAGTTTGATACAGTTGATATACCGCTAATAAACTTGTTATGCTTCATTTGTACACTCAACAAATTTGATACATTTGATGTACATGATATGTTTGATACACTCGACACATTACAGATACACTTGATATTTTTTAGTTATACATTTGATTGAGATTAAATACACTTGATATGTCTGAAATCCTACTTATACACTTGTAAACTTAATTCCTATACTTGATGATGATACATTGAGCTATAACTGTTGGGATTTATGTTCTAAAACTCATAGATTGTAAATATAATCTATTGACCGTTATTAATAAAGTTTCATTATTGTAATAATTGTTATTGAATATATTATTAGTTTTGTCTTAATAACCAAAATCCAATAAACTAACATCTTAAGCTATTTGATGAGTCTTGAATAGTATGTAGAGACATACAGGGATCAATGTTCGAGATCAGCTTAAAGGGTCTATAGTATATGAATAAGGTTGGGGTACCTTATCTTGGTAATACTATGGATACGACTCACTTTGTATTTGATACAAACACAATGATCCAATGCGTTCATGTAGTTGAATGTGAGTCAGGGTATCCTATGCAATGAGATTGCATAAGACCGGACTGCAAAATAGTAACCATTAGATGTAACTCCGTTAACTAGTTAGGTTTTTATTTACTAGGTAACTTAGTCTTAATTTTGAGTGTATTATGAACTCCTGCTTGCGAGGGATCGTTCTTTGATTTGTACGGATGAGAGTGACTAGATCGCAGTCTAAATAAGCTTATCATTTTGGAGACAAGATCAAGTGGGGAGTTGGGAACATAATTACACAAGATGGAATTCACTCCTTTTTACTTTAGGGTAAGTAGATGAGTATTTTCTTAAATGGTGTCTCCAGTTCTTGAACAAAGGGCCCTACCCTTTCTATGTCACGAGAAGGGTTTCTATTTATTGATAGGACCATAAACAGGTTGTTCATTAGAGGAGCACTAGTATTTAAGGATTAGAGGTAATCTAGGGGTAAAACGGAAAATTGACCTAGCTGGTGTTACGAACACTCGTGAAGGACTAACTTACTATTATTGGTCTATATCCGTGGACACATAAATATATCAACAGTGAGAAGAGTTCATCTATGAGTCTTTAGTGGAGTGTACACACAGTTAACGGATATTGATTAATGTGGCTGATGAGTTTAGCCAATTAATCTCAAATCGTCGTAGCTTCTGATCTGTAGGTCCATTAAGTTCTCTTCCTAGCTCGTAAAGGGTAATAAGATTTATTTATATTGATTGTAATTTAAAATGTTCAAATTTACCTTGAAAATTAGTTTAATGTATAGTGATACAAAATAATATAAAGTTTATCAAACTTTATTATAAATTTAATTTTAGATATGATTCAAAATTAATTTATGAGAGATAAAATATTTGAATGAGTTCAAATATTAATTATTGTGAATTGGATTCATATTAAAATTATTGGTTATGAGAGAATCTTATATTTGAATATGATTCAAATTTAATTGAAGTTAAATATTATAAGATATTTAATTTAGTTACTAATTAATTGGAAAATTAATTAATAGTTTAGTTTTATTTAATTAAATTTGATTTAATTAAATCTATAAGATATTGCAGAGATATTCATTCAACTAAGATTTGAATTAAATATTAATTAAATATGATTTAATTAATTATATTAATATAAATCTATAAGATATAGGAAATATATTCATTCAAATAAGATTGGTTTACACAAACCAATCTTATCCTAGAGGATAGGAAGGTCTCCGATGGGTGGTGTGCCAATTAGGTCGTTTGTAGATTCAGAGACATCAACGAAAGTAAGTTCTCTGTATCTTTTAAATTAAAAGCATGTTTAGTTTTTTTATTTAGAATTTTGATTCTAAATTTTTGCCAATGTACTGATATTTTAGGATTTCCAAATTAATTTGAAGAATGGTCCTGTTGAATCTTCCGCTGCTGTAGGGCTTTTATCCCTATTCACCATCAACATTTCAAGCTTTGATGAATAGTATCTTTAAGCCTTACCTACGCTGGTTTCTCTTAGTCTTTTTTTAATGATATTTTAATTTACAGTAGAAGTTTGGAGGAACATCTTTAACACTTATAATTGGTGTTAGAGGTGTTGCAAGAGAATAAAGTATATGATAACATAAATAAGTGTGGGTTTGCCAAAACAAAAGTGGAATATCTTTGCCATATAATTTCGGGCAAGGTTATAAAGGTTGATCCCGAGAAAATTAGATCTATCAAAGAAAGGCCCATGCCCACTAATGTTCGTGAAGTTTGTGGATTTCTTGGGTTGACAAGATATTTTCGAAGATTCGTAATGAATTATGAAAGTGTGGGTGCTCCTTTGACTCAATTATTGAAGAAAGAAGCTTATGAGTGGACTGTTGCAGCTGATGAGGCTTTTGAGAAGTTAAAGATGGCTATGATGACACTCCCAATCTTACCACTACCAAATGTTTCTTTGCCATTTGAAATAGAGACGGGTTCTTCTGGATATGGGGTAGGTGCTGTCCTAATTCAAAATCATCGGTCAATTACTTATTTTAACCAGACATTAGCTATGAGGGATCGTGCTAAACCAGTTTATGAACGAGAATTGATGGGTGTAGTTTTGGTTGTACAACGTTGGAGACCTTATCTTTTGGGCAGGAGGTTTCTAGTAAAAATAGACCAATGATCGTTGAAGTTTTTATTAGAACAAAGGGTTATCCTACCTCAACATCACAAGTGGATTGATAAGCTCCTTGGCTACAATTTTGATTTAGTGTATAAATCGGGACATGAAAACAAAGCAGCAGATGCCTTGTTTCGTGTTCCTCTTACTATCCATCTTAATCAACTTATTGCTCCATTGTTGGATGTATGAATTCTTAAAACAGAGGTAGATTGGGATGAGAAGTTGAAGGAGATTATGGCCAAGCTTGAGAAAGGAGAAGATGTTGATGGTTTTACTATGCAACATGGTGTGCTGAGGTATAAGGGGTGACTGGTAATTTCCAAAAATTCAGTCATATTGCCTAAAATTCTTCATACTTATCATGATTCAGTGTTTAATGGGCATTCAGGCTGATTACGGACTTAAAAAAGGTTGATAGGTGAGTTGTACTAGGAGGGTATTGGCTGATGTGTAGAAATATTGTGATGAATGTATGACATGTCGATGCAACAAAACACTAGCTTTATTAACTACGGGATTACTCATGCCATTGGAAATTCCATATACCATTTGGAGCGAGATATCTGTGGACTTTATTGATTGTTTATCGAAATTTGAAGGACATAAGGTAATAATGGTTATTGTTGATAGGTTGAGTAAGTATGGTCATTTAATTGTTTTGAAACATCCTTACATTGCAAAGTTCGTGGTTGATGCTTTTGTTAAAGAGGTAGTTAAGTTACATGGCTATCCTAAATCTATAGTTTCTAATCGTGACAAAGTCTGTTTGAGTCATTTTTACAAGAGATGTTTAGGTTGTCAGGTACAAAATTAAGCAGAAGTACAATTTATCATCCTCAATCCGATGGACAGACAGAGGTGGAAGCTTATTTGCGGTGTTTTTATGGAGAAAGATCAAAGGAATGGTTGTGTTGGCTACATTGGGTAGAATATTGGTATAATACCACGTACCAGAGGTCAATTGGTATTACTCCTTTTCAAGCAGTGTACGGTCGACTTCCTCCGCCACTAGTCTATTATGGAGATATAGAGACCCCTAATTCTACATTGGATAAACAATTGCAAGATAGAGATGTTATTTTGGGAATATTGAGGGAGAATCTTTGGGTTACACAAGATCAAATGAAGAAGTATGTTGATCAGAAGCGACGACACGTTGAGTTTCAAGAAAGTGATATGGTGTTTCTTAAACTTCGGCCATATAGATAGATTTCAGTGAGGAAGAAACAGAATGAAAATCTGTCTCCTAAATTTTTTAGGCCATTCAAGGTGATTGCACGAATAGGACTAGTTGCCTATAAACTAGAATTACCTCCTATAGCTGTTATTCATCCAGTATTCCATGTATTCCAACTTAGAAGGTGGTTGGCAATCTTACGGATGTGCACCCACTAGTTCCTTTCTTGATAGAAAATGTGGAGTGGGTGGCTATTCTTGCAGAAATTTTTTGTTATCGGCAACATCCATCTAAGGTGCTTATTCATTGGCAAGGACTTCCACCACATGAAGCTACATGGGAGAATTGTGATGGTTTTGCTCAACAATTTCCTCATTTCCACCCTGAGGACAAGGTGTCTTTGGAGAGGGAGAGTAGTGATATACCACCAATTATTTTACAATATAGTAGGAGGAAAATAAGGGAAGTTGCACGTGCACAAGAGAAGGGAAATGGAGGAGGAAGTGGAAACCACCTTGGTGGGGACCACAATTAGTTACATGGGAGGGAGTTAAAAGGGAAAGAAGGAAGGGAAGAGTGGTTAATCAGTTTCTGGAAGTAGAGGGCTGTAATTTCCTAGAGAGCCGGAAATGCAGAAAGTGTTCAGTTTCTGTAGTCTGTAGCAAGTTATTTCCATTATCATGAAGTACTTTTCTGTTTTCATATTTATATTGAACTTGGATAATTTCTGTATCATTTCTTATGATTTTTCTTTGTTTTCAAGGTTGTGTTAGTACTATTTTTTTTTTTGTAACAGTTTGGATGTTTAATGAAATAACATAACACACCTTGGTGTTCTATCACCATGCTTATAAGGTAGCTCATTTGATTTTTAAGCTCACTTATCTCGCTAGAGGAAGAATTTGATCTCTCGATCCTACTCCCAAAGGTTTGAGTATTTTTCACCATTCTAGCAATTAATCCACTAGCCTCAGTTGGGGTTTGATCACTAAGTGCACCTCCCGCTGTCGCATCGACATAATTTCTATCTAAGGGAGTTAGGCCACTATAGAAGTATTGTACTAAGGCTTGGTCATCAATTTGGTAGTGTACTAAGGCTTGGTCATTAGTTTGGTAGTACGGGTAACTAGAACAAAGCTCATTAAATCGTTTGCAATATTCATGCAAAATTTCCCCATTGGCTTGTTTAATTCCATAGATTTCTTTTATGATTGAGTTAGCCTTGGTTATGAAAAAATATTTTTCTAGAAATTTCTTTTTCATTTGGGACCAAGTTATATTAAAGTCGAGTTCTAGGTAATAAAGCCAACTTTTTGCACCATTAATGAGGGAAAATGGAAAGGCTCTCAAATTCAATTATTTTTCCATCATGTTATGTGGTCTCATCGACTCACATACCATGGAGAAATCTTTGAGATGCTTATTTGGATCCTCCCCATTATATCCTTTAAAGATTGTCAAATGACAGGATATTGGATTTTAACTCAAAAGGATGGGTGGTAGGTGGAACTACAATGCTAGATGGTTTTTGGTTAATATCAAGCTCAAAGAGTTTTGTTAAAGTTTTCTCTCTAAGATCCTCTCCCATTCTAGGTTGTTCTAAGTTTTGCTCAAAATGGGGTTCTAAGGGTGGATCTTCTTGAGAATTGTTTGGCCCTAAAGTATTTTCTTTTAAGTTTCTTTCTCTCCTCTCTTTTTTTTCTATTAATCCTATGTCTTCAAAATTTTCTATGTTATTTAGAGAAGAAGACATGCATCAAAAAGCAAGAAGAGTAAAAATCATGCAATACTATAAGTAAGAAGAGGAAAAGAGAGAATGCGATCTTTTTATATTTTCTAGCCTATATGGTACTACTTAAAAAAAGATTAATTCAAGAGGCAAGAATATGCAAAAAAAATTATTATATATATATCTTTTCTATATGGCTACTATTATATTGTAAAAATGAAAATATGCTTTCAAGTGTCTGACTAACAAAAATTTCAGCAAAGTTCAACTAAAATTCCTACACCATGGCAAGAATCCTGGACAACAATGTCATTTTTGAAAAAAGCTAAAATTTGTGCAAAATGGAAAGGTCGTCTTAGTATACTATGTATGCAACAAAATCAAATCAAAGGAGACAATTAATGGGTTAATAATAATCAGTGAGCTCTTAATGCTATTAATCAAAATTTTGTGGTGAATCAAGCTTACCCTTGTGTTGTTAACAAGAGAGGACTCTCGGGAAAGCAAGAGATTTGCAAGAAGAAGCAGTTTGATCCATTCCATAGACCCATTACAAGGAAATTTGCTGCTCAAATTGCTAGTAGTCAACAACTTCAGCATCATCCTCAGGAAAAAAAATAAGCCTAACTCATTTTTTACAAACTCAAATGCATTTGGACATTCCGTATTTGTAAACTAGGACTACAAAATAGTAGAAAATGACCATCCAGTCCCCATGTTCTTGGAGAAATCAGATCCATCATTGCCTCAAGAAGCAAACCAAATGGAAGAGGTTGAAATGGAGGATGTAGCAGAGAAGGAAGATCCAGTGATCGACATCAACATTATTGATTTCGATAACCCGCTTGCCGTTGTCGAATACGTGGATGATCTCTACGCTCACTATAGAAGAATTGAGAATTCAAGGTGTGTTCCCCCAAATTACATGACCAAACAAGTTGACATTAATGAAAAGATGAGAGCTATTCTAATTGATTGTCTTATAAAGGTGCATGACAAGTTTGATCTCATGGGAGAGACATTGTTTCTCACAGAGAATCTCATAGACATATTTTTGGCACAAAAAACCGTAGTTGGAAAGAAGCTTCAACTTGTTGGTTTGGTTTCTATGTTGTTAGCTTGCAAATATGAAGAAGTTTCTGTTTCTGTTGTGGGTGATTTGATTCTTATTTCTAATAAAGCTTACTCTAGAAAAAAAGTTCTTGAAATGGAGACAGTAAAGCTCAACTGTTTGCAGTTTAACATGCCAATTCCCACACCCTTTATTTTCCTTCAAAGGTTCCTTAAAGTTGCTCAATCTAACAAAAAGCTTCAGCTAATGGCATTCTTCTTGATCGAACTCTCACTCATCGAGTATGAATTGTTGAGGTTCTCAGCCTCTCTGCTAGCGGTGCGATAATTTACACAGCTCAAGGGCATTCCAGCTACTCAGAAGATCAACTCCTAGAATGCTCAAGACTAATGGTGGGATTCCATCAAAATGCAGTAATCGGGAAGCTCACCTGAGTCCATAGGAAGTACTGTACATCAAAACTTAACTACACGACAAAATGTGAACCTGCACATTTTCTTTTGTAGACTCAGCAATAGCCACAGAGAACAGAGCATGTAGAATGTTCTTATTAACACATTACATGAATGTTCAAAAATTGGGCGATGATGGGTTGGGGATGATCGATTGGTCGGCTGATCGAAGGTGAATACGTGGCAGGATATGGTTGAACAACAATATAATGAAAGAACAACCAGATTGGTTGATCGATGTTGGCCATTCATTACTTATTCTTTTAATTGTATGTTCATTTTATGTTTCATTCAACAACAATGAGATGGCAAAAACCATGTATAATTTCATTTGACAAAGAATAATATTGGCCCTTTTGGCTACAATTTCCTTAAAAAAAATCACAAAGTTGAAAATTCAAAGAGAGAGTTCAAGTAAAAGAAGTTCTTACCATTAGCTCCAACATTTTTTTTTTATAAAGTTGTTTATTTTTTTACCGTAGAAAGTGGAAGTAAAGGGTTGTACCCAAGGAATTCTAAAGGAATAGAGATTCTAATTGAAGACTAAACAAATCTCAACCAGGAGGTTAGATGACAAAATGAAGCATTAAAAGGAGTGTGCAATAGTGTAAAGAAAGAGAGAGAGATCTTGGTAGCAAGAGCAAAGAAACTAGAGAATACAAATTTCATTCAACTTTTTACTTCAAAACTAAAAATGCAAGAATAACTCTAAGATTAGAAGAGAGGCTATTTGCATCTTTTATTATTGAAAAAAGAGAAAACAATGATCTTATTAATAGACCACCCATAATAAAAGTGTATTCATGTAGTGATGAAGGTGGAAAGAAGAAAGAATGATTAAGAGTGAATTAATAATTTTCTCTCTGTGGGCTCTTAGGAGTATGACTGTTAGAGTGGGGCCAAGTATTCTGTTAATTTTCTTAGTGTTTGCCTATTTAGGTATTTTGAATGTTGGGGGTGAGTATCTTTTTGCTAAATGATTTTGGTATAGACTCTCATTAGAGAAGTGTGGAGAGATTGGAAGCTCTCAAACCCTTCCTCAAAGTTGATAAATAAAATTGTGGCTAAGGCCTTAACAATTTTGGTATCAGAGTCATCTTTCCTGGAATGGTCGTTAAGATGGAAGCTAGGGTAATCGAACTGAAAGAAAGTTTGGAGGAAATAACCACAGGGAGGACTGAAATAGAAGTTAGAGTGAAGCAAAAATTTTGCAAACAAAAGAACAACAATTAGCATTTGAAAGGAAGGTGGAAAAACAGTTTGCAGAAGTAGAAGTTCGAAGGACAATGGCCGAACAAAAGATTGAGGATAAGCTGTCAAAGTTGAGTGAGGACATGAAATTGTGTTTTTATCATCCATGTCATTTGTTATCATTACTTCTATTCTAGGGAAAGAAAGCTACATAGAAAAAGTAGAATGCCAAATTGGAAAAAAAATATCAATAAGCAGTGTTATTTTTTGAAGATAGAAAACAAAAATTAACATTATTGTCAAACCAAGCCATTCGAGAACATGAAATAGAATTGGATAGCTGTCATGTTTTTTGAATTTCTTGCCATTGTTGAGCAGTAACTTGGCATTTGTATTAAAAGGTTTTAATTAAGATTATGGTGTTCATAACTTTGCAGTCACACTAAATAACTTAAAAGAGTTAGTTTGATAGTTGACAAACATGGTAGTAATGTGCGAGGGTAAAAAGAGCTGCTTCTCTTGTGATAAGAGAGGACCCCCATGGAGCGAGTGCTCTCGGCATGAATCCTTAAAACTATTGTATGAAACTAGTCCAACTAGGTTAAAGTGATGTTTGTGTTTTTGGGTATGATGTCTTTTATTTTCAAGTTCGTTAGTTGACGTATTACTTAATTGAGCATTTTGATACCATAGCCAGTGTAGGAGAAGATGATACCAAACCCAATCTAATATGTATGATTGTCATGTAAAAAATGTATATTGAGTGGTATACTCCAAATGCATGCTCAACTTGAAGCTATACCATGTAAAAATGAAGACCAAGCATGCTGTGAAGGCTTATTAAGGCTTGATTTCTACAGTAAA
>JBBPDI010000005.1:16565706-16602953 GCA_037974545.1 Cucumis variabilis | reverse complement strand
TGCATCCTTGACGGTTTTCAATATCATAAACAATCAATTTCTTGACGGTTATTAAATGTCATGAACGCTTATACTCTCGACGGTTTTAAACTGTCATAAACACTCATATTCTTGACGGTTTTTAACTGTCATGAATATTTGTATACTTGACGTTTATAAAACGTCAACGTTCACTATTCATGATGTTTTTATCAACTGTCAAGAACTTTGGCTTTCTTGACACTGGTTTCAAGGTCGGTTTTAAAACCGTGAAGAATAGTGATTCTTGACAGTTTAAAAACGTCAAGAGAGTCTGTTTATGTAGTAGTGAATTCTACTTTGTTAGATAAATAAATTAACTATACTAACTTGGTTTAACATATTAAATTCTATAAACTTTTAGAGAAGAGAGTTGATGAATGAATAAAAAAACTACAAATTAAGAAAATGTGACAAGCCCAAAGTTTTCTTTTTATACAAGTACATATAAATATTTTTAAAGATGTCAATTGATGAGATAATTATTTTTTTAACAAAGAACAATAACTTCATAAATCACATACTATCAATGAAAAATATATTTTTCTATCGGTGGAATCTTATTCAGTTATTGTTTGTATATTGGCCTTCAGATAGCTATCATTATAGCATTCTATTTTAAGAACTATTTATGAGTTTAATCTTAAACAATAATTCAAAGAAAAATTAATCAATTGAAAATGAAGGTACTTAACAAAAAAAAATGTTTTTACGAGGAAAAAATGAAACTAAACAATAAAATAAAATGAAACACAAATGACAAGTACATAGCATGACACGTGTTAAAAACTAATATATATATAACTGCAATAATTTCAATGCAGAAGTTAATCTAGTTATAAAATTGTCTTCCTACCCTTTGAGGTTCAATCCTCGTTTCTTACAATTCTCCGTCGATGAAAGTACTGCATATATATAAAATAACATATCAAATAAAGATTCACTGTATATTCATAATTAAATGGATTATTAGTTCATTAATTGGTAGAAAATCCTAACAAATCTTTTAAATTTCTAGATGTCTTGATCCTTTTTAATTTAAAATATTTGCATTTATTTGAACGAAAGTATAATTTTATTTATATGTTAAATTAGAAAAGTTCTAATAATAATAATTCTTTTAAATATGATATCTTTTTGGTGTGGAATTGAAATACGTACCCATATTTCCAGCCACCACTTATTTGAATAATAAATATAATTTTTATTAATTTATTATATTAAACAATATTTTTGAACAGTAACCTTTAAATTATTACACTTTCAGATTTACAATCTTTCAAAATCTCTGCCATTATGTCCAATAAATTGTTCTATCAAATTAACAAAATAATGTATATTTATTTAATTTTAAAATATATTGAAGTTATTCAACAGTAGAGGGCATGGAGATATTGACAAAACTTACTCTTACCTACTTTTCTCTTTCCTTCCAAAACTTGCCAAAACATTGAATGTAGGGATCCATTTAAAGATTTTTATCCCAACTAATTACTGATTAACAAAATAATTTGAATTCATATTTAATAATTAATTAATAGAAAAGTATGGTAAATTAAAAATATTAAAAATATTTACAAAATATAGCAAAATTTTAGTTTTTATCAATCACTACAA
Source organism: Cucumis variabilis (assembly GCA_037974545.1). Classification (NCBI taxonomy): domain Eukaryota; kingdom Viridiplantae; phylum Streptophyta; class Magnoliopsida; order Cucurbitales; family Cucurbitaceae; genus Cucumis; species Cucumis variabilis. The sequence continues at coordinate 16,601,318 of JBBPDI010000005.1, read as the reverse complement.
AAATATAGATCTACTAACGCTTAAATTCACTAGAAAAATGTTTGAAAACGCATCGGGACATGAACTCTCAACAACCAATATGTCGTCAACGAAATGATAGTAATAACCTTCTATAAATGTTTATTGATACCATTGACAGACATTCATATAAGTACGTCTATTAGTATCTATCAGCGATAGATTTGAAATTTTACTAAATTTTACTATATTTATAAATATTTTGGTTTACTTTTCTATATTTGAAAAGGCTCCATTCCTTGATGTTTTCTTTCAAAAAATAAACTTTAATTTTTAAGTTTGCGGATCTTCTTGGATAATTAACCTTTGAGCATGTTTTTGAAGGATGGGTCTTTAGCTTGTTGATCTTTTCTTTTATCAACATTTGGCTTATTGATTAGCTTGGATCATTTTTGGCTTGTTAATTGGTTTGAATCGTTCTTTGGCTTATTGATCAACTTAGATAGACCCTCTAGCTTGATTAGTTTGGATTAGTCTTTGACTTGTTCGTCGACTTGTAAGTATTTTCTTAGGATTGAGGAAGTGATAGCACCGAAAATGTGCTATCTAATCTTTAATTCTAGATTTTTCTATGATTTTATCTTCATATTTGGCTATTTTCTAAGTTTTGAGCACATCAAAGATAGAATCGAGCGTAAATCACAAAATAGAGCTTAAATGGGCTAAATCAGTACCAAATTGCATCAACTGAGGCTAAACTGCGAGGAAGTGGCAAATCTACCTTAACAACGTCACGTGCTCTACAATGTTAATTATGTGCAACGTATTGAGGTATGATGGTGCCTTTTCGTGAAAAGTACAATGTCGCGGTGCTCCAAAGATGATTGTGTGTGATTTTTGTCAAGCGACATGGCAGTGTTGTCCCTTGCATCGCAACACTGCCAAGGTTATTACAAAATCCATTTCCCCTACCTAGGTTGAGAAAGATCTGATTCCAGCTGTTCCTTCACAATTTCCTCTCTATTTTTGTGAGTTCTTTTGACTAGCTAGTTTAGGTACCGTAACATCACCCCATCTTTTGACATGCGGATGAGGGTATAAGATATCATCTTCAGCTTAGGTTTCGTAGGATTCTTTCCTTGCTTCATGTATTTGTGAGTTTTTTAACCAAGTCTTGCATTATAGTGATCTAAATTAAAAAACAAAAAAAAACAAAGAAACAAAAGTCTTAAATTGTAGTGCTGATTCAATTCTATTTTAATAAGATTAAATCATGTTTTCGTTCGCTTGTGGATGTATGGTTATCACTTTGATTTAATATACAATTTGTGATACTTGATTGTATTTATTTTTTCAAGAAGTAATAAGTTAGGTGGCCAGCTAATTGAATTAGATTCTTAATCCAAACTAATGGATGGTCCTACTCCTTTATGGATGATCCTCGGATAAACCAGCAGAACATACATTGATCTAACAAACTATTGTTGAATCAATCGAACCATTAAGCTAGGCGTTTGAAAGTTATTGATTGTTCCATCTAACACACTCTAGATCATAATCCAATTAGGATAATTCAAACAAGCATGAATTTCATCTGATATAATTAGGCTATTTTGTTATTAAGGACAATTTAATTGATGGAATTTTAGATAAGCGCAAAGGAAAATGAATCGAGATTTTAACCTAATTTTTCTTAAGTTAACATGCATAACCCTAAACTACATGAATTAGGGTTTATGAGAAATTACCTTCGTAGCTTCTAAATTGCTTCTCTTCTCTGGATCACAAACTCAGACCAATACTAGTGTTGACCCACTATTCTTCGAATGTAGAACTGGGTTGTGGGACCTGATAGGTGAAGGATTTGAGTGAGAGAGATGAAAATTGAGGAATTGTAAAGGATTGAAAAATTATAACTTTAGTGACATTTTTTCTTTTATGTAAATAATAGCAAATGGCAAAAAGTCTTTATCCATTTGAAAATTGACCTTTAAATAGATAAAAGTCATGCAACAATTGCATGTGTAAACTCACTGAAGCCCAACACCCTACATTCAAGTATGCAGTAAGAAATATCTGAATTTGTGGTTAAGTGTTTGATTTGTGAATAAGTCTAACCGCAATGCCAAAAAGTTGGGATTATTATTTCTTTTACCAAGTCTAGAATGGAAGTGGGAACATGTCAACTTGGACTTTTTGTTTGGACTGCCTAGAAGGCCTAATGATTTTAATTGAACTTGGGTGATTGTGGATAGATTCACCAAGACTGTGTGCTTTATTCCCGTTAAGCAAACTTCTCCATTAGAAAAATTGGATAAGATTTGTAAGTCAATATGGAACCCTAGTGTCCATATTCTCTGATCGGAATTAGCGTTTTACTTTTAAGTTCTCGCAAAAATTACAAACAGCTTTAGGAAACAAGTTTCATTTTAGCACTGCGTTTCACCCTCAAACAAATGGTCAATCTGAAATAAGTATTCAGAACTTAGAATATATGTTGAGAGTTTGGGTTCTACAATTCAAAGGAAGTAGGAATGAACGTTTTTCATTGATTGAGTTTTTCTACAACAATAGTTACCATTCTATCATTGGAATGGCTCCCTTTGAAGCATTGTATGAGAGACATTGTAAAACGCAAATTTGCTAGAAAAAGAAGTAGACGAAAGGAAGATGTATTGGTCAGAGTTAGTCCCAGACAACATAGAGCATCAAAGTAATTAGAGAAATTTGAAAATTGCTCGCAATAGGCAAAAGAGTTACCCAGATAATCATCACAAAGCATTGAAATTTGAAGTTAGAGACAAGGTTTTTCTTAAATTGTCACCTTATAAGGGTATTATTAGATTTTGAAGAAAAGGAAAACGGAGCCCAAAATATATAGGACCTTATGAGATTCTATCAAACATGTGGGACCAGTCACTACTACAAAAATAGGCTCTCTTGACGGTTGCAATTTTCCTTTCTTGATGTTTTTGGAAAAAAACGTTAAGAAAGATGTGATTTCAAATAAAAAATGTGAAGAATTTTTATGAAAGGCCAGTTTTCAACTTTCTTGACGTTTATTAAACGTCAAGTAAGATGTATTTTTCCTCGACGTTTTTTAAACATCAAGAAATATCTATTAATTTTTTGATGTTCTTAAAATATCACGAATGTTGAATGTTTATGAATTCGACATTCTTGACGTTTTTTAAACGTCAATAATATATAGTTTTCCTCGACGCTTTAAAAACGTCAAGAAATTTATAAAAAAATTTTGACGTTTTTAAAACGTCAAGATAATTCTAAAAAATCGTTGACGTTTTTAAAAACGTCAAGAAATTTCTAAAAAATTACTATGTTAATATTCTTTCACAAAATGCAGCGTTCCTATTAGATCACTTCCCCTTTTGTGTTAATACATGATTTCTCTTATGCCTTGCTATTTCTTAAAATGCATGAGATTTGTAAATGAATGGGTTTTAATGTGATCTGAAATGATGAAATGGGATGATCTTGTGTACTCTATGCGATGAGAAGAGATTTCTTTATACTTGCAGTGTGTTATGGTGTGAGATGTTTTTTTCTTTCCTGTGTGATTTGGGATAAGATGTTATATTCCTGTTGTGTGATTTGAAATAGAATGCCTCATACTTGTTATGTGATCTGATATTGGAAAGACGCGTTATGCGTGATAGAATTGGTGAAAACTTGTTGAATGTGTTGAGACTACTCTGCATTACTGCAACTTAGTAAAAGATTTTGGTAAACGCTTGAGCTAAGGAAATGGTACAAAGATGTAATTAACTATGCAAAATGATTTTGCATTATGATGATATGATGAATTTGATAAAAATGTGTTCTATGCGATATGAACCCGTATGCATAATTATAAGAAAAAAATGATTTCTATGCGATTAATGAATGTTTGATGATGAAATTTGAATTGTGTTGAATCGCCTAACGTATTGAAAAGATTGGTTTTAGACTCAATGTTTTACTATTGAAACTCACCTTACTATCCCATGATTTAGCAAAATAGTTGTAACATGTTAAGGCTAATTTGATTTATTAAAAGTGTTGATAAAAGATCCCACTCACTAGACTCTTTTTTATAATCATTCAAACGTTTTGTTTCATCCCTTCTCCTCACCCCACCCCCGCCCAGGTAAAGGACATTCAACATTGAACTTATAGCCTTGTCTATTATGTCATATGTGAAATGCATCATCTCAGTAATGGCCACTATCAACTTGCATAGCATGTAAAAGCAAGGTGAGGAGAGTCAAGTTGTTGTCTTAGAGTGTTGTCCATTTGAAGAGAAAATTTGTACTCATGTTTAATGTACTCTTAATCCACTACTAATCAAGTCTTTGTTATTTGAAATTGAGTTCTTATCTCGCATTAAATTTGTTGTTCATTCATTTTGCTTACTAGGTATTATATGTCATCTCGCGAAGAAATTCACATAAAATATCTATGCGGTCACATCTCCTCTTGGTCTCATAGAGTGACTTTTGGGGAGGGACGTGAGAGTTTGATTATGAGTGGGTTTTATTTATGGAACCTTAGGCTTTGTGTGGTATAGGCATCAACACCCTTCTTAACAATAAGCAAAAATAGGATGTTTTGCCTCCATCATTTAAAATTTTCTCCTTCAAATTGAAATGGTTTTTGAGTTGAGAAGACATAACGTTAGTGTGTTGAAGCCATCACACAAGATGAAGTCATCTTAAAACTATTGTTAGTTTATAGTTTTTCGATGATCGTCTCTTACCATCTTTAACCACCAGCAACCATCAACAGTCAACTACCAGTAACTGTTTTTCCCACAATAGCTGTCGACCAACCTCTGATCATCATTTTCTAGCAATCGTCATCAATCATGTTTGACCACCATCTCTAGTGACTGTTTCTTGCGATCACCGACGATTAACTTCTAACAATCGTTTTTCAATGTCTATTAATGGTCACCTCTGACTATTATCCTCGATGATTGTTAGCCAACACCGACCAACACCTCCACTACATTTTTTTATTATAATCTAAAATTAATAAAAACATTTTCAATGTATAACAAATCAAACAAACTTTTACCTACAAACACTTTTAAAAAAAGTTGTCAAACACAATTGTGTTTGAATTTTTTCAAAAAAAGAAAAATTAACAAGCCATTTACACTCCATATAACAAAAATACTAAACGACAAAATTTATTACATTTAATTTTTATGAAGTATAGATATTTTATCAAATATTTTATTTTTGATAATTTTTATGTATTTTTTATTTTAAGAAGTTTTTTAACAAAATGTTTAAAAAAAATGTTTATTTTGAAAACATTTGGTTCTCAAGTCATTCCAAGCTAGCCTAAGTTGGCACTACAACTTCTTCTATGACGCAAGAACAATGTAATAATGAAGAGAGAGGAAGAGAACTATTATATATTTTTAATTTAATATTACTATAATAATAATAATTTATAAATATTATTATTAAAAAAAATAATATTATTTTAAGAATAACATTAATTATAACTCGTGACTTGCTTAAGTTTGCTACACAAATATATTCCTAATTTGAGAATTTGTGGCTATAATAACTATCCAAATTACGCTATGCTTGACTTTCTTAAATTTGTTTCTATAATAACAAGTATTTTAAACCCCATATTCTTTTCTTCATTGACAAATCACATATGCTATCCATGACATTCCTAGTTAGTTTCACTTAAGGCTAGAAATACCAAATTTAATTGTTGAAATGTTATGTCACAACTACCAAATTTAATGGTTGAAATGTTATGTCACAACCAACTTAATATTGAGTTGGTATGGTTTCTTAAAATCATTGCTTAAAATATTTTTTTTTTTCACGTATATGCTATTTTTAAAATTTTAAAAATAACCCTCACCCACTATATATGAATTCTTTGAAAGGAAAATAACATTAAACAACTTTGCTAACATATAGAAATATTTTACACAAATATATTTTTTTAAAAGAGTACTAAAGATCCAAGGATTAGTGAACGCTCCAAAACATTTCAACTAGGTCACATAAATATGATTATTCAAGAATTAATTAAAGGGTAATTTACACACATGTAACAAAATCCCAAAATATTTACGGCCCAGTCTATGAAACCGATCATTTTCTTAAATATTCCAGGTTTGCGCTTATCACTTTTGAATTTCACACAGCTCCTATTTCTTTCTTCGTCTTTTCCATCTTTTTCATAGCAACGGTCACCAACGGTGTTCTCATTCTCTTCTTTTTCTGCAATTTTTCTTTTATATTTTTTTGAAATCATGATCATTGTTGTTCTACAATTATTATTATTCTTTTTTATTATACTTTTGCTAATATTATCTTTGTTTTCAATCAATCATCAATCTTTGTATTATTTTCTTTCAATTTATCATGGACAGAGATGAACTACATGATCGTTTACCATAGGACTTTTCAAAATCGTTGTTTATCATAAAGTACATGATCATATGTATCATGAACTATACAATCATGTATCATATGAATGTAACTACACATCGTGTATATCATAAACTACACGACCATATGTATCATGATCTACACGATCGTTTACTAGGGCTTTTCAAAACCATCGTTCATCATGAACTACACGATCGTGTATCATAAACTACACATGATCGTGTATCATCTACATGATCGTTTACTAGGACTTTTTCAAAAACCATCATTTATTCTGAACTAACAATCGTGTATCATTAACTATGTGACCGTGTATCATTTTCTATATGATCACATATCATGATCGTTTAGAAGAAGAATTACACATGCGCAGTGGCCAAGTGTTGATACTACCTACACGATTGTGTATCATTTCTACACGATCGCGTATCATGATTTTTATAGCAAGAATTACATGCGCGCGTGTGGCCAATTGATCACATGTTGATTAGGGTATTTTTGGTATTTTTTATTATAGACCTGTGAGTTTTTTTTCATGTTTAAAATTGTTCTATACAGTATAAATATTTTTCTGGTTTGTTATATTTAAAAAAATCCTTATTTAAAAATGAAAAAGAAACTTCTTCGAAGAAATTAAAAAAATGTTATTTTATTGGTTTATATATACTGCCTTTATACTTTTTCATTATTCAACAAAAAGAGTTTTTTTCCTCACCTACAAAATTATGAATAAAGGCCTCTATATAGGAATATGGATCTAGAAGAAAAGAGAAAATTAGAAAATATTACTTTTCATTCCAATTATGACATGGTCTAAAATCTAAGTATATCCAGCTCCAAGCAATAACCAATAAGGAGCATAAACATATATGTAACTTTCAATATTATTATCTCAATTTAGATAGAAAAATAGTAGATGTGCAATAATCATGGTTACATCAGTTTTTAAACCTTTACCGAATTATTTTTTAATAATCCTAATTTGTCATGTGATAATTTGGTCATCATTTTCTTTTTTCAGTGGGATAAGGATGAGATTGCAATCATTACTCACTTATTAACATTGTGAAAAAATAATAATAGAGAAACGGCCAATCTTTCTAATTCCAATGAAACTACCTTCTAAAATTTGTTCATTGACATAGGTTTGTGAATGTGGAGTGAAATTTGACACCTTACTATTTTTGTCGTTGATATAATCATTTAGGCGTAATACTTGAATATATACATTTGGATAATCCATTTCAGTCATACACCATAAAACAAAAAATAGATATTAAGAAAAAAGAAAAGAAAAGTTTGTTACGTGACCAAACTACAAACTACATGTTTAGACGAGTGGGTATGCTGCAAAAATATATAAATACGTAAAGGATTTAAAACATATAGTTCACACGTCCATAATAACCCAAAAACCACATGAAGCACTACTCTTCTCCATTAACCCCTCTTACACTTGCCTTCATTCTTCTATCTACATATCCATTGTGGGTTGTTGCTTCATCTAATAATTACAAATATCAAGCTTTCCTTCAATGTCTCTCCTCAATTACCAAAGTCGTTTACACTCCCATCAACTCCTCCTATTTTTCTGTTTTGGACTTCTCCATTCAAAACCTTAGATTCTCAAAACCTGAAACCCCAAAGCCAATAGCCACCATCACACCAACACATGTATCACAAATTCAAGTAGCTATCATTTGCTCTAGAACTCATGGGAGCCTTCAAATCCGAACTCGAAGTGGTGGCCATGATTTCGAGGGTCTTTCCTACGTCGCTCACCATCCATTCATCATCCTTGACCTAATCAATCTTAGGTCTATCTCCGTTGATGTCAAAAACAACACTGCATGGGTTCAATCAGGTGCAACTGTTGGTGAACTTTACTACAAAATTGCTGAGAAAAGTCGAACCTTAGCATTTCCGGCCGGGGTTTGTCCGTCGTTTGGCATTGGTGGGTTCATTAGTGGTGGTGGATATGGGTATTTGCTGAGGAAATATGGTTGACGCAAATGGGGAGTTTCATGACAGAGAGTCGATGAGGGAGGATTTGTTTTGGGCCATTAGAGGCGGCGGAGGAGGGAGCTTTGGAATTGTGGTGGCTTGGAAGTTGAGGCTGGTTTCGGTTCCGGCGACGGTGACGATTTGCATTTCCAATAGAACTCTGAAGGATGGTGCAATCGAGCTAATCTATGAATGGCAATATGTGGCTGACAAATTGGATGAAAATCTATACCTTGGCATACTCTTGAATGGTATCTGATCTCTCAAACGGTTTGTTTGAATTCATTATTAATAATAAAATCAGTATTAGTAGGCTAAATTTAAAGTTAGAACCTGTGATTTGGAAATTTTCGTCCTAGATTTTTCATGTGAATAGAAAAACTCTTTATGGTTGGACTACTATTTATAAGAACTATATTTTAGCAAGCCATAAAGGGTATTTATATTTGAAGTTTAATAATGTAGGACTAAATTGTAATTTTAAAAGCATACCGATTAAAGCCGAACTTGATATAAATCATAACGATTCCATTTTAATTAGTATTGAACTCCTAAATCTCTGACCATATAAGACGATAGAACCTTTTATAATGCTTATGTTGAGGTTGACAAGTTATTTAATATGTATGTACTTTGTTATCAAAATAATAATACTAATAAAAAAAATTAAATAAGGCTCAGTTTAAAAAATAACAAAAATTACAAAATATAGCAAAATTTATTATTTTATTAATGTGGGTATATTTTGTAAATATTTAAACCATTTTGTCAATTATAATAATTTTTATTAAAATCAAAATAAATTAACAATGCCCGAATGCTTATGGAATACTTAAAAAGATTTTTCTTTTTGTCTTAGAAATTAGTTAAATTAATTCAAAATTTTAAAATTTATTAAAATTATGATGATTTAGTATGGTTACATTACTAAGTATAGTTATTGAACTTCAAATTTGTATGATTCTTTGGTTACTAAATTTTTAAGTGTGTGTTTTGATAGGTATTTAAACTTTTCTCTCGTGTGAAATTAAAGTTTTCAAATCTCAACATATTGATAAGGTTTTCGAACTTTAGAAAATATCTAATAGCTAGGCTCAACATTCAAAATTTTGTATTAAATATATTCGTCTTGAACATACTCTAAAATTTTTATTATTTGATTTACTAAATATAAAATTCAAACTTTATTAAGAAACTAGGGCTAACCTTACTTACATATCTTCGTGAAATTGTCCCTTACAATTGTATTAGTTTGGTCATATTTGATATACTCAGTTATTGATTATTGATTGTAGGTGGAAGTATTTCAAGTGAAGGAGGCAAACCAAATCCAACAGCTTCATTTATCTCATTGTTTCTTGGAAAGGCAATTAAGCTTCTATCAATTCTTAACAAAACTTTTCCACAATTGGGAGTAACAGAAAAAGATTGCACGCAAACAAGTTGGATCGAATCAACCCTAATTCAAATCAATGGCTCACCAACTAACAATTCCTTACAAACTTTGCTTAATAGAAAATCTCAAAGCATTGGAAGTTTCAAAATAAAATCAGACTATGTCCAACAACCAATTCCTCTAGTTGCAATCAAAGGCATATGGGAAAGACTAAAATCTCAAGATGTAAAAGCAACAACCCTTGATATTGTTCCTTATAGAGGGAAAATGTGCAAGATTTTCGATTCGGAAACTCCTTTCCCACACAGAGCTGGAAATCTCTACATGATTGGGTACTTAGTTGGATGGAAAAACCAAAGTAAAGAAATAGAAGAAAGACATCTGAGTTGGATACGAGAGATTTATAATTACATGACTCCTTTTGTTTCGAAATTTCCTAGAGCTGCATACGTTAACTATAGGGATCTTGACATTGGAACAAATACAGAATATGGAAAGACGAGCCACGAACAAGCTAGCATTTGGGGGTTCTAAGTACTTTAGTAAGAATTTTAATAGGTTGGTTCATGTTAAGACTAAGGTGGATCCTTATGATTTATTTAGACATGAGCAAAGCATCCCCACTCTCTCACCACCTTAGAATTTAATTTCGCATAGAATAGCTCATTAAACAATTTGATACATAATATTGCTTCTGTTTGTATTAGTTAAAACTATATAAGTTGTCGTATGATTATTGTGTGGGGCAATATAAGGGGTTGCATTTACTAAATTTCTAAGCATAAATTTTTTCTATGTATCTATTTGAATTTTATTATAACAAATACAACGATCATTTTAGGTTAATGGTAATAAATGACGATAAAAAAATTGACAAATAATTAAAACTTACTGCAAAAGTAAGTGACAAACTTATTTAAGATTTAACTTAATCCCAAGTTTGATTACATAATTTGATTTTACAAAGGAGATCACCGATATATTAGATATCATTGACGTTGATGAGTGAGCTTTGGTAGATACTAGTGATATGTTTGTATTAATACTAGAACTTACACTACAAGAATTAGAGGATCTCTTGTAGAGACATTGGAATAAATAACAAAACATGTCGGTAAAGACTCGCTCGACGCAGTAATCGACTTCGGGAAGAGAGTTGGTAGTAATGCGTCGAGAGAGGCATGACACATGCTTTGCTGACTAATATAAAATGTTGGGGAAGAATACTTTTGACGTTTGATCAATGTGCTGGCAATTTCTTTTTGCCGACGACGCCCATTAAGTTGGCAATAGGGAACGTCTGACGATGCGTCAGAGGACATTTGCCCGACGTGGCATTGGTAAAGGATCTCATGCCCAATGCACCTACAACATTGGTTGTTTTATAATATTTTTAAAATTATTATTGTTTATTTTTTTTATATAATCTATTGGGTTCTACTTCGATTTAAATTCAATCATATTTTGAAAAAAAAATTGATGTAAAATTAATAAAAAATTATTAAAATACCAATTCGTATTTATATTAAAATTAAATTCGACACTCAAAAAGTACATATTGTAGGTTCAGAAATTACAAGAAAAATAAAAACTAAAAAGTAATTCTCCTAATTGTCGCAGATGCCAGGTTCCCTAAGGCTCCCAACCTACAATGACATGAAAGTAAACTAAGATTTCTATTTCTCAATGATATCCCACGATCAAGACAATTGGCTAAATTCTGTGAAACAATTTCGTAGAAGTTCATTGATATCTTCTTTTTATAAAGCAACTCGACTTCGATTCTTGAATAATCCACATCACTTCTGCTTCTATTGTGGATTATGTGGAAAAGGCTTGTATCAATAATTATGATTTATGTATGGACAATTCCTCAATGTCTTGTTCATTCGCAACAAAATATTTTCTTTGTGCAGCAGTAAAAAAAACATGTTTTTTGGAGAGAGATACTATTTCACCAATCAAGTCACAAGTATCTAACATATTCATACCTAACGATTTTTCACAAAGTGGTGATGGAAGGTATAACTTGTACAAATCTTTCCATTTTTCAATTCGATCTGATCCATTCATTCATCGAGCTATTTACTCGATCGCAGACATTTCTGGAACACCTCTAACAGAGGGACAAATAGTCAATTTTGAAAGAACTTATTGTCAACCTCTATCAGATATGAATCTATCTAATTGAGAGGGGAAGAAGTTGCATCAATATCTCAATTTCAATTCAAACATGGGTTTGATTCACACTCCATGTTCTAAGAAAATTTACCATCTGAACCGATAAAAAATTTAAAAACTTAAAAGTTGAAAAATACGTATCACAGTAAAATCAAGGTCCTATCTATGCCCGACTCGATTCCTCAATCATCTTTCTCATTTTTTCCATTTTTCGGGCATGTTTTTCGTGTCTTTGGGTACTTTCATCCATTCGTCGCTCATGCAACTTTGATTTTCTTCGTTGTTCTCAATTAATTGTTGAGCGCTATCAAGTCAAGCTTTTAGTTCAATAATATCTCCAACATGCATCTATTCACTACAAGAAATTGAAGTTATTCCAATGCAGGTTTAGGCATTAGGATAAAAGACGTCGCAAGAAAAAGCTTTTCCTGATGCAAAAAAATGGTGTTAGCATTGAACATATATGTCGACGTTGACTTGAAGACGTCGAATCAGCATAAGCCTTTTGCGACACCATACAGGTACACATTGACAATGTCCCATCTAAGGTTGACTAGAAGTGTATGGCGTCAGAAAAAGGAGAAATTTTTATTAAAATTATAATCAATCACGATGTGTATGTGCATTGGCATTGACATTAGCCATACAATTATAGTAACCAATCCTTGTTGTTCAGCGAGCTCGTGTTGTCGTTGTAGAAATGACTTGGATCCTCTACTATGGTTGTAAGGCTACTTTGCTCTAGCAACCCTATTGATCCTTGATTGCTCCAACATGCAAATAATCAAAATGTTACATACAAACAACGAAAATGAAATAATGTCAAAGAATAGTAAAAAATATACTAAATCACCTGAAATTGACGATTGGCGTAGTGATCGTAGAAGAAGTGTCAATTTTCCATACGATTCTTCAATCTGGAGGGTGGGTTGACACATGCTTGTTTAGGATCACTGAACTTCTTAAAATGTCTATGGTTGTTTTCCTTGAACACTTTCCAAGTGTTGAGCATTTGATGCTCAACAAATCGAGTAAGTGCTTGATCTACGAAATCAAGTAAGAACCATTGTTATAAAAGAAAAGTACACATGAATTAGGTTTCTATTTATATATATGTAGGTAACATATATGTATTGTAATTTCAAAACTTACCTATAAATCACCCTTCAACCTCGATGTACTCCAGAGTAACATCAGCCTACTTAAGGAAGCAAACTGAAAATGTATCTCGCGTTAACACACCGATAGTGTTGGTAAAACAAACAACATGTGGCGAGATCGACTTATCCGCTCTTGGAGCGATGGATATTGGGATATTTTACTTTTGCTGCATATATCTCTCTAACTCCGAGTTCATGGATTACTTCTGTCTCCTAGGAGTGTGAACACTGAGTTAAGAGGCATTTATGAAAACAGAAGACTATCAGAAACAGAATTCCATCTGTTTATGCAATTTATTATTTATGTAACGAGACTAATATGATGTATCGCCCACTGAGGACATTCCTACCGTGTTATTGAACGCGTTGGTGTTGAAATAAAAAAGAGCATCAATCTCATCGAAACTATTGGAAAATGGCATAGTACCTGTAGACATATAAACCAAAATTAATTAAACAAATGAGAGTATTTGAAACTGAATATATAAAAAAGGAAATATGTAAATACGTGATTTGTCATTATTTTTCGTCGTGTGATTGACTTTGAATGGATTTTTCATCATCATCGTTTATTAAGTCATCAACGACATGACACAAAATCGATATTTCCACTACTGTAGGATAAACATCGGATCTGCACAAAGTGTCATCCTTATGTCTTCATCCACAATATGTCCGACTAACGATTTTCAGTACATTCAGTTGTTTGTTCTCAACATCCTCCACCTCGGGCATGTCCCATATACGTTCATTTTGCAGACCATTTGAACAAATTTCCAATTGGCACCAGTTTTGGGTCCTCGAGGTAAAAGACTTGATGTATCTGGATTGCAAGAATGATTGGTTCCTGAGGAAACAAAAAATGTGACATGTTGATTGATCTTTACCCTAATTACATGTTTATCTTATGGTTTTTGTTATTGTCCGTGTAAAACCATCTACACCTGAATAGCTAAACACGTCGTTCCATCAGATATTGAGTAAAAAAGAACTTCATCTAATACACCGTGAATTTTTGTTGGCACTTCCACTACCACTATTTTCAATGACTCACGATTCCACTATTTTGTGTAGTGCGTTAGAAATCCCACTCTATCGTGTGAAATTGTACCCTACTAACAATGCATCTCCTGTAGGACCAAACGTCAAGTGAAGATCTCATCGCAAGTGAGAAGAAATCATGAAAAAAGGTTTTCTCTTTCACGCATTTCTATAACCTAAAATTGATGTAAATAAATATAAATTATAAAATAAGTATATACCAATTCTCAAATTCATGTACTCTATATACTTGAGCTCTAAACCAATTAGGAAATATCGTTGATATCTTTTAAATAAGTTAATAGTGCTTTCATCTTGACGATGTATGAACCTCAAGTGTTTTCTAAAATACATAGTTGTGATTCTTTGTGACGATCAAGTTAACAAATACTTAAAATAGCCAATGAAGTATATAGCTGAAGATGCATACCCGCAGTCGTCCTCTATTTCATCTACATTGTTCAGCATGTACCAATGTGCAAGACGTTTCTTTTCTTGCGATAGAGATCGCGAACTTAACGCGCCTGATGGTCGTACCTTTTGCACTAACAATTCAAACTCACCAAGTAACTTGTCATCATAAATGCTATCATTATTTTGTTCATCTCGAGTGAATCGAGTTTCAATCCCAATTAGATATCTTAAACAAAAAGTCCTTAATTCATTCATCAAATATGCTTCACAGTAGACCCGCCAGGACATGCTTTGTTTAAGACAAATTGTTTCAACATGCTAGACTTCTCTCAATGGGATACATCCAACTATAACTAACCGAACCAGTAACTTTTGCTTCATATGGTAGGTGAACCACAAGGTGTATCATTACGTCGAAGAATGCAAGTAGGAATAGTCTTTTCAATTTACACACTATGATTATGATATCTACTTGCAATCGGTCCAAATCACTTATTCGTCTTATTCTTGTGCACAAGTCCAAAAAAAATCATATAATTCAGTAACTTTAGTATACACATTTTTCGATAGATATGCTCGAACAACAATAGGGAGAAGTCGATGCAGCAAACGTGACACTCATAGGTCTTAAGACCATATATTTTCCCATTTTTGTATTCACACATCGTGAAATATTAGAAGCGAATCCATCAGAAATTTAACTATTTTAGAAACTTATAGAATGCAACTTGCTCTCTACGAGTCAATGTGTAACTTGCATCGGGCTTCACCAATCTGTTCCCAACTTTTATCATTGTAAATCATTTCTTGTTCTCAAATCTTGTTGGTC
Organism: Cucumis variabilis; assembly: GCA_037974545.1. NCBI lineage: Eukaryota > Viridiplantae > Streptophyta > Magnoliopsida > Cucurbitales > Cucurbitaceae > Cucumis > Cucumis variabilis. Next base: position 16,585,907 of record JBBPDI010000005.1, on the reverse strand, counting down.
TAACCGAGCATTTGTGATATCTTTTGTTTTTCTTTTAATATTCAATAATGTATCGACCAAGTTGTCACAAACATTCTTTTGAATATGCATTACATCCAATTTTGACTTATTAGTAGATTTTCCCAATAAGAAAGTTCGAAAAAGATACTTTTCTTCATCCAATTTAGAGATCTCTTTCTCTTCTTATCTTTCAATGAGAGATGTTTACTCATCACTGAAAACTCCAGCGAATATAGTTATTCGAATATATCATGTCTGTTAAGTGCAACTGGAGTAGGCCTACACTAGTTTTACACTTCCATTATGTAGCTTACTTCTACGCCAAACATGGTTCTCTAAAAGATAACGTCGGTGTCCCATGAAATATATTTTTCCTCTTATCTCGAATGATGATCTATCTACCATGGATATGGAAAGTGCTTGATATCCTTTCGTACTCCATCCGACCGAATAAGTCATTAATTATCCATAAAAAGGTTGTATAAAACTAAAAGAACTAACTAGGGGTGAAAAAACCCAAACCCAACCGAATCGAATCGGTTTGGTTCGGTTCGGTTCGGATTGGATTAGGCTTTAACTGTATTATCACCGAAACGAAACAAATTGAATTGGGTCTACTCCGTTCGGTTCAAATTAAATGTAAAGTTGGGTTAAAAACAAAAAAGAAGAAATGAATTGGAATGTTCCTTCGTCTTCCTTCTTCACTCCGCTTCTTCTAGAAAAACAAAAACTTACTTGTTTGACATCTTTGAATCTACAAAATAAATCTCCAAATTGGGACACTACCCGTCGGAGACCTTCCTATCCTCTGGAATGAGATTGGTTTGTGAAAAGTAATTGGGATAGGAAAAAGTTTAGCGATATTGGAGAGAAATTTTTTTGCAGAGAAGCAAAATTATTAATTTTTCTTTTGGTTGATTGAATCGTTTAAAGAAAATTGTTTTCTTCTAGATTTTTATAACTCTCTTTCCTTCTTGGAGTAGGAAAGAGAGTAGGAGAGAATCATGGAATTTTATTCATTTAAAAAATATTAAATTAATAAAAATTTTAAATCAACTAATTAATTAATCATTAATCAATTTGTTAATAATTAATTAAATCATATTTAATTAATTTTTTATTTAAATTTTATTTAATGAATATCTCTCCAATATCTTATAGTTTTATATTAATTTAATTAAAACAAATTTAATTAAATAATATTAAATTAAACTATTAATTAATTCTAAAAAATTAATTAATAACTAAATTAAATCTCTTATATTTAACTTAAGTTAAATTTGAATCATATTCAAATATAAATTTCTGTCATAACCAATAATTTTAATATGAATTCAATTCACATTAAGTTAATATTTGGACTCAATGAAATATTTTATCTCTCATAAATTAATTTTGAATCATATCCAACATTAAATTTAGATGCAAGGTGCCTCCTAATAGGAAGTTAACATTTTTAACCCTAATGGGACCAGTAGTAGGTTTTTTACTGGGTATATTTTTATACTTACTCTTTCGATGTTTAACTTATTTAAGTAGAGGTAGACTGGCAAGGGACAAGGACTTGTAAACATCATATGGGAATCTTTTGAAAAAGCTTGCACTTAACATTTACCTTTTCTTTTAGGTTTCGGTGATTGAAATGAGTTTTACGTTTAAAACTACTGCTTGCTTCTTAATGACTTGAAACACACAATACTTTTGAACTTTTGTTTTCATTTTGAAATAGGGCCTGAATTAAATTTTATTTGACGTCTATTTAAAAAAATTGATTTTACAATCTTTTGTATTTAAACGAAGTGCCTTTGGATTAAAGTAATGATTTTAGCTTAGTTTAAGAAGTTGGATCATAGGGAAAAGAATAAATCTTTATTAAAATAATTTTCTATGTTCATAAAAAAAATAGCAAAATTCGTGAAATATCATGAAAACATGTTGTTACTATTTTACCGATTTTAAAGAAAAATAATAAATAAATCTTTTAAATAAAATGTTTAAAATAAAAAATACTTAAAAAATGATGAAAGCAAACGCAGAAATGAGTCCCCTATGGCATGTCACGAGCCCTTTATATCGTCCGCCAACTTTCTCTTCCCTTTACCTTTGCCTAAAATATTAAATCTAGAATAGAAGGTGAGTATAAAAGTATATTCAGTAAGAGACCCACTACTAGTCTTGTTAGGTGATTCTTAACTTTTCAAAAGGAGGTACCATAAAATAATAACATCGTGTGTTCGACGGAACACACCTGAATAGTGATCCCGTAGGAACACTCATAATCAAATGATTCTAAAAGAACATGTAATAAATCGACTATGAGTGATCCAGTCAAACCACCCATAGACTGACAGACTAGCAATTCTGTCGAACGCATACAGTCAATGTATATTGTAGAGATCCCGAGGGACACTATACATGTGGGTACACAACCTAATAGTCAAAGTTAATCGACACCATAGTCCAAACTATGTAACAAACATCATAACAGTACATAATCATGCAGTCCATAAAACATTGATAATCATTACATAACATTAGCTAACATAACCATAACAACTCATTGTGCACCTTACCCACCACCAATGCATAATTAATAATTACATGCAGGCTCTTAAATTTAGGTTTGAAAGGTCTAGTAGTATAATCTGAGAGATTAGCTAAAAATTATTCCCTAGGTGACAATTAAAAATTTCATTCCCAAATGAAGAGTTCCTAGAAAAATTTCTATTACTTTATTTAATAAAATTACAAACGGCTATCATCCTTAATTCTCCCAAATTATTAACTTACCAAAAAGTAAGGTCCAAACTAATTCAACATTGATGAAAAAAATTATAAATTAAACCATCCAAAATTATTAATTGAACATTCATGAAAAAACTCCAATATGAACCAAAATTTAAATTATTTTTTAGCTCAAAAATTATATAAAGAAAAAAGATAAAAAAACATCCAAAACTTACCAAAAGTGACTCAAAGAATACTAAAATCAGCTTGGCTTGGGAAGAAGAAGACGAGGATCAGCAGGGCAAGGGAAAACGGCTCGATGGAAGGGCCACTCGACTCACGGCTCAACTCACGGCTCGGGTGAAAGGGGCACGACTTACGGCTCAGGCAGTAGGAGCACAACTCATGGCTCCAACGGAAGAGCGCCGCTCACGGCTTAGACGAAAAGGGTGCGACTCACAACTCAACAGAAAGGGAGTGGCTGGCGGCTCGGACGAAAGGGTGCAACTCACGACTCAGACGAAAGGGAGCCCGGCTTGTAGCTCGAACAGAGAGGCCAAACTCATGGCTCAGGCGTAAGGGAGTGCGGCTCACGACTTAGAGACAAAAGGGGATCAACTCGACGGAAGGATTTGTCTATAGACTTGGTTTAGGCAGGGCGAGATAGAATCTTGCTCGTTTGTGTAGAGGCTCAGCTCGCAGATGCCACGGCTTGGACAGAGTTTGTGGCTTGCGAGAGGAGACAGCTCTTAGTGAGAACCAGGAGGAAAAGCTTCGCGCAGTGGCTAGGCTTCGTTTGACGATCAATTGGGTTGCTTTCAAGTGAAGAAAAAGATCTTTCCTTCTTTTTTTTACTTGAACGACATTTGAGACCCATTTATAAATAAATATTATTATTATTAATATTACTTTTCCTTTTTCTTTTCAATACATCGTATTTTTCTCCTTTCTCATAAATTCCAATCACATCAACTATTTCTCTTCCCCAAATTTATTATCTTTTTCCAAATAAATTTATCATATATAATTAATAATACTTTCACTAAATTTCAATTCTCACTTTAATTAAATATACCACCCAAAATATATTTAATTCATTTTTAATTCAACAAAGCCCAAATAACGTCACATTTAAATAATTCAATATAACACTCAATAAATTAAGCATAATTAAATCCAAAATTATCTTAATTTTTGAGTTCTACAATCTACCTCACAAGCATTCAAAATAGAGAAAATATTGCTCTATGTCTAAGCTAGAACAAGTATTTTAGCCCATGATCTTCATAATAAACATGGAGGAATCATTTTAGTAAATCCAATAATCAATAAACATAAAAAAACAGAGAGAAACAAGGTACAATGTTGCCTAAATCAAGATGATTAACCTAGGTAGCTAAAAAGCTTTATATAATAACTGAACAGACGTCATCATCTGAATGTGTACGTCAGGATTGGGCTCCTATACTAACGCTTGCAAAGTAGTGTCACTATGCTATCTTCATGGCCAAAATCGTATTTCACGTTTCCTTTCCTGATTGATGCAATTAAGCTTCATTCTTGTTGTTTTAGCTTCATTTTGTCACTAAATTATACTCTATAGACGCTCAAAACTACATAAATCAATAATTAAACACATGTAAAATCAAGGAATAACGTTGTATTAATCCGATCAAGATAGCATATTTTGAGTGCTATCACTCCCACACCTGCACTAAGGCCTATAATACATTGTAATCACATTGATCACACAGCTAACAACCTTACTACACACAATTTAATGAATCCATAACAAAATATTCAAACTACGTCATGAAAACTTATTAGATATAACATAAAAGTTTTATTTATCAAATATTTCAAACTAAGCTCAGCCATTTTGTTTACAAGTTCAAATAATAGCACTATATATTTACATATGCAATAATATGTGTGGTTCTAACTTAAAACTGGTGGCAGATCTCAAGTTAGTAGGTCTGTCATAACTTAAATTGCTACTTGGGGAAAATAAATATTTAAAGAAAGAATAAGGTCCAATAATTAGTTGGGGTTCATAAAAAATTATAAAGTCCAATAATTAGTTGGGGTTCATAAGAAATTATTAAATTAAAATTACAATTCTCATATCTCAATAGAAATTTAAAACATTGTAGAAACAATGTGATTATCGTTACTAATTGGAAACCAAGAGATAATTAAAACATATGCATATTCTATAAAAGTGGGCTCTTAGAAAACATTGGAGATATATGAGTTGGTAAGAACCATCATAAATTTGTACCAAAATCACAAGTCATAATATTGGCATATAATAATATTATAACTTAATATATGTACAATAGTGTAATCTGTTTTAAACTACACATCGAGTAATCTTAGCTAAATGATAGTTATATATTATTTGTATGTTTGAATTACATTTTAAAGTGTTTAATTTAAAATATAAGTTATTTTGAAAAAAATTAAAGTGTTTGATAGAAACTTAAAGTAGATTTTTAAGTGTATTTATACCAAAATGAAAAATAAATTAGCTTCTACCAATAATACAATTAAAAATCATTATATGTCAGTGCATAGATGATATAAGATGGGTTTAGATTACATTATATTCAAGTGTTTAATTAAAATAATTAACAAGCTATTTTGAAAATAATATATAAAAAAAAAAGTTTAAATAAAAATAATTTTTTTGGAAGCTCCAATTATTTCTCTTGCCAATCTAAACAAACTCATATTATACCTTTATTTTGATTCATCATTTTAAAGTTAGATTTTAGTGAATCTCATACTCCTTTTGACTTCATGCACTATCAAACGAGCGTAGCAGATTTGGAGATAAGAAATGTATTTATATAATATATAAATATTGTAATTATCTTCATATTTTCAACATGTGAGATCTCTAACATATTTTGGTCAAAGTGTGTTCGTTATTTTATCTACTATTCAATCTTTTTTCTACAGTAGTTTTTCACGTGACAAACTCTTATTTTATTTTTGTTGGATTAGAGTGAAATCAAAGAAAAAAAATGTATTCAATTATTAAAGCTTAATCGTTGCATCTTTTGATGTACATGGTATACACATGGTAACATTGTTTAATCTAAATCCCAAGTTTTAGTGTGGTTGAACTATGTTTGGGTCCGCTACATACCATAGATTATTTTAAATTATTTATTAAAAAAACAACCACTAGTGGGGTTGTTAGAAAGTCCCTCGGGAGAGTTAAATATTAAAGAAAAATGATGAATAATTTGACATTGTTAGATTAAAAAATTATTATGAATTTAAAGTTAAAAAGAAAAAGGAAAATAAATATAGAATAAATAAACGAACGTTACTTCGTAGAAAAGCAAAAGATTTAGCCATGTTTTGTGCACAATCCCACAGACAGAAGATGCAAAAAAAAAAAAAAAAAAACGTAAAATAATAATAATAAACAATATATAAATAAAAAGTCCCTTTATCCCATTTGGTAATGATTGTCCCTCAAGAATGCTTACTGGCAGCTTTTGACAATCAAATCAGATATAGTTTAATTCACATATTAGTTCGAATCTTCACCTTGAATGGTAGTATAAAAAAGTGTAGCTAGCTATAAGTCTCCAATTATGCAAAAATACAAAGTTTGTAAGCTTACCAAAAAATCTCAAATTAAGAGATTTACTTTAAAAAAATAGCAAATTTATTTTTAAATTATTAGAAGAGTAAAACTGAAAAATCTAAAAAATAAATAAATGAAACAATGTTTCAAATGTCCCTATCCAATTCAAAACAATTCTAAATACAATTGTTCACCTAAAACCCAAATACCCTGTAATTAAATAACACATCCTTATTGAAATTGTGCAAATCAAAGATTGAAGCTTCAAACTTCGTCCTCCTCGAAACCTTCAAAGTCTTCATACATTCAGTGCAAATCAAAGAATTTTCCTCTTGCCAACCATCTTTTTCATCAAATCGATTATAGATTCTTTTTCGTTCCACGCAAAGGTGAGCTTCTTCAAGGGACTTTCTTCTTTGCTCGTTTAAATTACAACAATAATATATCCACTTGATTTTAGAAAAGATACAGTGTAATTACATCCAAATACATTGTATTCGATATCAAACATCAACCACATACCTTGTATTCTCCCTTTCCGTCTTCTATCCTCTTTGGTCTCATCCAAAAGATCTAAAAATTAATATTATTTTAACTTCAAGGGGTAATTAAGAAAAAATACAATAAAATCCCAACAACCACAAAGTCACTAAAATCCGGCGATTGAAGGTGGCTAGAAGTTTTGGCATAATCGGTGAACGAATACAGACGAAGGAGACCAGCGCGACTAGGCGTGCGAACACGCAAAGGAACAAGCGACGCAAGGGCGCTCGACTTCGGATGAAGTAAACATGCGACTAGCGGCGTGCAGTGGAGGAGACGTTTCCTTGCGGCTTAGTTCTCGGTTAACATAATTGAGGGGATGGCTACAAAGGTGGAGATCTCGACTGGACGAAGAACACTCGAATGGAGATGGAGGCATCGTCGACGATTAGGGTTTGGTGAGAATGAAGAAGATGATGAACAGTAATAATAATATTATTATATTATTATTTTTCCTTAAATATCTTCATTTTTCATTTTTCTTTTCCAATTTAAATAAAACAAATCTTTTCTTTTCAATTAATTCCCTCCAAAAATAAGATATTCATTTTTTTATAAATATTTTAAAATATAAATAATTCAAAAATGTTAAATTTATGTTTGCTATTATTCTCGAGATATAAAGATAATTTTAGCACAATTTTAGGGATGATAAAATTTTAAATTCAAATTATTATTAACAATAACTATTTTTATAAATTTTTAAGTTAATTTTAATATTTTGGCTGTTTCAAATCAAAATTTAAAATTTATTTTTAAATAAAAATTATGGAAAATAGGTAAAAGATATTAACAAGATAATCCTAAAATTTTGAAATTATGTTTGACATCATTTTAGAGAAATCAATCAAGTACAACGATTATAGGGGAAGATAAAAAATTTTTTAGAATAATCATATATACATTAAATGCACATAATTATAGAGGTAAGATACAATTTTAATTTTAACAACCACAACTAAATAAATTGTTAATTTGATTTGAAAGCTACAAACATGAAAATCTTGAATAAATTGCATGCTTAAATTTAGGAGATGTTGATTCAATCAAATTCATTTCGAAAATAAATATTTATTTAATATTTTTAGACAATTGAATGATTTGCAAATACACTATATTCTTGATTCTGGGTTATATTCCATCATTTTAACGTCCACAAGTACACTATATCTATCGGATAAGAATTTTCTCTATGCAAGTAAAATCGGCTGAAAATATAATTTTAGGGAAGGATCTAAAATTTAAATTCAAATTGCTATTAAAACTATATCACGTATTATTTAATAAATTGTACAAAATAACATATTTAGTTAAGATTTACCAAATTTGAATATTATTTACAAAATACAGTGAATTTTGCTATTTTCAATATCTTGTCTCAGTTTTTTTTACCTATTGAAATAAATTGTATTTGGAATATGTGAAATCAAGATGTAGTATCATTACCTATATCTAGAGAATGATACTACATCTTGATGACCAAATTTTTTTATCTTTTTTGTGTGTCCCAAATCTGTTAATTGAAATATGTTTGTATAATGGATGACTATGAGATTTTAAAGATTGTGGATCACAATTATGATGTATTTGAGACTCTTACTAGATGAAAATAAACGTATATATTAACGTAATTTAAAAATAGAATGTCTCAAAATAATTATTCATACCATTGACACAATAAAATAATTTTTTAAAAATAAAAATCAACCAATTAGCACGATTTTAGGGGAAGATAAAATTTTTAATTCAATTTTTTATTAACAATACGTATTTTGGAGGTATTTAAATACAAAATTTAAATTCAAAATTTTTTATAAATATTTTGGAATATAAATAATCCAAAAATGTTAAATTAATGTTTGCCATTATTTTAGGGAAATCAATCAAATAACACGATTTTAGAAAAATTTACAAGAATTTAAAATCAATTTTCAAATGGTAGTAAATAATATCTATAGAAAACGTTCCTAATTTAATGATAATTACATAACAAGATTTTATTCTCGTGGATTTAATGTGTGTATCATCACTTTAATGAAAGTTTTATCATCTTATTCACATAAAAGGATTGCATTGGCATTATGTTACCATTTATTCCCTAAAATAATGCTTAACAATTTATTATTATTAATATGGTCAATCCAAATATGAAATAAATAATTGTTATACGCATAATTATAGGGAAGATACACCATTTATATGAAGTTGTTATTATATAAAATGCATAATTTTAGGTAAAAAATATTATTTTAAATTCAAATTTTTTAATCTTCCAACGAAACCTACAATTAAGCAATAGGATAATCGATTATCAATTTAAGGCATGAATCTAGAATTTAGTTAAATGAGATCAATAGATAAAATCAAAATTTATTTAATATTATTATAAAATTGAGTGATATCCAAATACATCGTAATCGTAATTATGTGTTGTGTTTTATTATTTTACGATTCACAAATATATTGTAATTAACAAAATGATATTCATTCTATCAAGGGGTAAAATTGGTTTAAAAATTCTAAAAAATATATATCTTTTGCGATTTTGCTAAAAATCAAATTATTTTTTATGTTTGCTATTTTCCAAACTGCAATTTATTATTTTGCCATTCTCCCAAATTTCTCAAGTTTCTAATATATTTAGGTTGTGTTTGGGCCTAGGTTTTAGGGGAAAAGGATAAGGATTTTGAACCAAATCGTATTTGGCCCAAGTGTTATGATAAATGGGGATTAGGGTTATCCTAATCTTTCCATTTAACCCTAACAACTATACGTTTTTCTCTCATTTTCCTTCGTACAACCCTAATTTGGCCCTACCCCATTTTTGGTCGATTTCTCCCATTTTCGTCTGACTTTTATTCGATTTTCTTCCATTTTTCTCGGATTATCTTCCTCATTTTTTGTTGTCTTCTCTCTTTCGACTCTAGTGTAAACCAAAATGAAAATAAATCTATTTCCTTCCCTCCTATTTTTGACGATGTAGAACTTCTGTTCGTCTTTGATTTGCTTCCTACCCTCCCCGATTTTATGTCCATGTTCTTGAAATTTATTTTCATTTTTGACGGTTGCGTTTCAACGCTGCCTCCAAAACGGATCTCATCCTCTCTCCGATGTGTTTTCTTGACCGGTTACGACAAACGAACGTTACCTCTGAAACGTTTCTCATCCTCTCTCCATCTTTCCAAATGTTTGGTTTGCCGATCAATCCTTGCCGCTCCCCAATCCTTGTCGGTCCGAGAACAATTTTACTACACTTTGGTTCTGATTGAATGGCCATTAATGTCACAGATGCTACACTAAAGTGTTGAACAGAAGCTGAGTAGGGGCACAACGAAGCATGGCAGGGGTGGCTAGAACATCAAAGGTATGTGCAGCCTATGATGAGTAAATTGGTGGTTTTGTCCCGATGCTTTTTTCATGTTTGTACATTTTTTGGATCTACCATACATTTGTTTTTTTATTCTCAGTGATGAGTTTAATATATGCAGTTTTTTTATGTTCAAATTTTTCTTTTTCTACTGGTTCATCTGTCAATTTGTTTTGGTGTTCCTAACTGTGTGTTACTCACATGTATGATTATTATTAGCCTTCCTATATGATCCATTATGTCCTACACCTCCATTCCAGGTCAAATGTTTACTGCATCTAAATGCATTTTGTGATTCATTACATTTGTTAGTTGCCCTATTATGATTTAAACAAACTTGTTTCACTTGTCCTCACATGTATGGATGTGTTTAACTTTTATTTCCATGGTTGCATTGAATTATGTTTACAAGCTTCTAGTTTATGATAACACTGTCTATTCTTCTAGCATCCTATTTTTATGTCAATAATGTCATGCCTAATGTGTACTTATGTTGAAAATTATGGTCTTCAACTTGACTGTCACTTTAGCCACTGTTTTGTCACACTCATTTGTCAAATACCCTATTTTATGGGATTCTTATTGATCTTTAATGTTGTCTGCCTTATTTATTACTATCTTACCTTTACTATATATTTGGCCCTTACTTCTTCTTTCATTCCATTTTCGATTGTCTTCCAGTTTTGCAGTTTTTTGTATTCCTCTTTGGTATGTTCATCATATGTTTGCCTTCTTATTTGTTTTTCACAAAAGAAGACTGCTTTCCTTACTCCTTTTTGCTCCCTATTGTTTCCTCATTTTGTTCACTATGGAATTTTTATGGCTATTGCACCACAATAATCCTTGTCTACCACGCTCACTTACCATGTTAATGCATTCCATTTGTTTTATCATTTTAACCATTGTATTCTCCCTATCGTTTTCCAATTCTGTTCAATTTTGCTTTTTTTTTCCTGTTTTGTCCATATTGGTTACATCATTCTGTTCAAGTTTGATTATTTATTGTTATTGCACCATAATAATCCTTATCTACCATGCTCACTTACCATGTTAATGCATCTCATTGTTTTGTCATTTTAGCCACTATATCGAATACTTTACAACCAACTTGGTTGTTTGTTAGCTCCCTCTCGATTTGCTTACTGTAGTTGCTTTGCCCTTTTTAACTTTCTTTCCACTATTGTGTATGCCTCTTACGCTCACTTATCATCATAATTGTTGCCCTTTCTTTTGCCATTTTAGCCACTATTTTGTCAACATATCTCCCTTGCTCTTTTGAATGCTCTTGGGTTTTTTTACCCTCTTTGCTTGCTTTGCTTTTACATAAGATGTTATCGAGTTTACCGCATGAAATTCTACCACAAATGCCATCTTCTTGAATGCCTTTTCGAAAATTTCTTAAATTTGATGCTACGTTCTTTCCCTTTCATTATGTACTAACACTCCTGTTATTTATTGTACAGTTACATGGATGTGTAAGGTTCTTTTTCTAGTTAAGGTATGTTTAGTACACGCTTTATAATGGACGTTCCTTTTACATTACGTAATGTATACCGCCACGCATATATATTGACATGCAATTTTTTTGTTTCTGATTTTAGGTTGTCGCAATTAAACCATTCGTAAACGAGGTACTACACCTATAAACCTCGTTCATTTATAAATTCGATCTATTTGTGGTCGAGTGTATTGAATTTTGCAATAAATTCATTTGTTTCATACGTCCTCATGTTTGTTCAGTACACGCCTGCAATACATCATGTAAATCCTAATTTCTTTACTATGTTGAATACTACTTTTTCTTATTTAGGAACTTGCTTATTATACTAATCATGTCTATACTATTGCACTCCCAATTCAATTCATTAGCTACTTTTTAAATAAGAAAATAATTACGTGGTCGCATTTACTTGTTTTCACATTTTCAACGACATATACATAAAACAATGTTTGAGAATTTTTAATAAGTTGCCATGGTCAGAAAAAAAAAACCCTTGAACTTCATAAATGAATTGTTTTTCATAACCGATAAAGAAATCAAACATAATAGGGAGAGAAAAATTAAGGTGATGTCAAGTGTTTAAACGACAATATGTGTTTTACAAGTTTTTTAGAGATATAAATTATATGTTTTTCAGAGGTATTCTAGGTAGGACAATAATCACTTTTTAGGATTCTTGTAAGTTACATAAAATCAGTGGATACAAAAATCACTTAAAAAGCTATTTTTAATCAAAAGACCCAACAACCAAAGTTGGGCTTTTTATAAATTAAGTTAGGTTATTTTAAACGAGAAAATGAAATAAATGTGTTCCAATTGAATGAAGTTGTTTTGAAACGTGTACGTAGTTGGAGAATGTAGGTAATTACCACATGCAAAAAAAACCCAAAAAATGTGTTCACTTACAAACTGTTTTTCCCGTAAAAAAAAAACTCATAAATTGTGTTTTACAAAGTGTATGTAGCATGTCATTATTTTGAAAATTAGTTTACAAAAATACGTTAAACATTAATTCATCGTCTTTTTTTTCACACAGTGTTACAAACTCACTTACTTCGTTTACAAAATGGGTTTACAAAAAATCTGTGAAACCATTTTTGCAAACTTTTATTACAAACAGTTTTACAGACTCATTTAGTTAATTTAGAAACATTCTTTTCAAACTCACTTAAGTTAAAAAATGGGGTTACAAAAATATATTAAAACATTTTTACAAAGTTTCTTAAACCTACTTGAACATATTTCGAACATCTCTAAACCTAAACTTGAAACAACATTTGAACATATTTCTAACATCTCTAAACCTAAACTCGAAACAACATTTGAACATAGTTCAACATCTATAAACCTAAATTCCTAGTATGTGATTAGGTTAACCTCATTTGAATTTAACGCGTTCTTAAGGTTCTTTTCGAACAAGGTGTCAATCGAACTTCGATATAATGGATGAACTTGAGTTTGCGTCTGTACTAAATGCATTCATAACCTCCCAACGTCATTTGCTACTAATGTTGGAGTTGTTACACAGTGACTCAAAGAGGATACGACACATCCCCGCATGACACAAGACATAAGATTAGACAGTTAGCCTATTTTTTAATGATTCATGCGTCAATCCTAGTGTGTCGGCAAAGTAGAGAATGCATCGAAGATGTTTCGCCATTCTATGCGACCTACTTAGAACCATTGTTGGACTAACGTCAACAGAAGCCGTCAATGTTGAGGAGATGGTCACAATGTTCGTCCAAATACTTGCACATAACGTGAAAAACTATGTCATTCAATGAGAGTTCCTGCGGTCAGGTGAGACAATTTCCCATCATTTCAACCTCGTGTTGTTGGAGTTATTCAACTACATGATGAGCTCTTGAAAAAACCACAACTAGTGTCGAACAGTTGTACAAATCAGAGATGGAGGTGGTTTGAGGTTTGTCCTTTTCTCGAACTACGTACTTCCAACCATCTAACGAATGATCTTGTCAGTAATCATGAGTTGGGCATTACAGAATTGTCTCGGTGCATTAGATGGCACATATATACAAACTTAACCTCCCTGCAAGTGAGCGACCTAGGTATAAAACACGCAAGGGGGAGGTGGCCATAAATGTCCTTAGCATGTGTGATACGAAAGGAGATTTTGTCTATGTATTTGTCGATTGAGAAGGATCAGCGGTGGACTCATGCATCCTTCGAGATGCCATTTCAGGACCTAATAGCCTGAAGGTGCCAAAGGGTAACTACCTACGACACTGTATGTATACGTACAATTTTTTAATTCACAGATGCATCATTATAATGGTACAATGTGATCACAAACTATTATTTCCTGGTCGATGTCGGGTACCCAAATGCAAATGGTTTTCTAGCACCATACAGAGGCCAACGCTACCATCTGTGGGAATGGCATGGTGCTGAAAATGCACCTTCAACGTCTAAAGGTTTCTTTAATATGAAGCATTCATCCGCGTGTAATGTAATTGAAAGAGCATTTGGTGTCTTGAAGAGTCGTTGGGTGATACTATGCTGAAAGTCATACTACCGTGTTGAAGTCCAATGTCGCACAATACTCGCATGTTGCCTACTACATAACCTCATCAATAGGAAGATGACAAACATCAATATATCGAACAACATAGATGAGGTCGAATCGACCCATACGACTATTACCGAAGATGACATACATTACATTGAGACCTCCAATGAGTGGAGTCAGTGGAGAGACAAGTTTGCAGATGAAATGTTTAGTGAATCGGAGTTGCATAACCAGTAGACCAATTACTGTACCATTTTTTGTGATGTTCTCCATTCATTTCCATAGTTAATGATTGAGCAGGATCTGATTTTGTCAGAAATTTTGGAATATATGTTTTTCGAATGTATTGATTACGCAATTACATGAATGGCAATATGGTAGTTCAGTGGGAGTTTAATTTATTATGACTTTATTTTGTAATCGAGAGTAAATTAATGACATTAATATGTACGCATTTGATTTATAGCATGGAAACTTCATCAAAACTTCCAAAGCATAGATATACGAAATTGGAAGAGACAACCCTTGTCGAGCGCCTAATAGAGTTAGTAAATTATGGTGGATGGCAGTCTGACAATGGGACCTTTCAGCCCAAGTACCTAAATCAGCTCGTAAGAATGATGGCCTTCAAGATCCCAGGTTGTGACGTTCATGCTTCAACTATCAATAGTCGAATAAAATTGTTGAAGAGATCATACCATGCTCTAGCTCAGATGTGTGGTCCAAAATGTAGTGGGTTTGGTTGGAATGATGAAGAGAAGTGCATCGTCACAGAGAAAGAAGTGTTTAACGATTGGATGAAGGTGTGTTCGAGTTATGTGAACTGTTAGTTTAGTATATTTAAAAATAATACTAAACATCTATTATTGTACTTGTATAGGTCATCCGGTGGCGAAGGGCCTCCTCAACAAATCATTTCCTCACTATGAAGAACTTTCATACATCTTTGGCAAAGATCGTACGATAGAGGCCGGGCTAAGACTTTTAATGACGTTGGATCTGGATCTAATGATCCTGCTGGTTACGAGGCATTTGTCGTTGATGCTGCGTACGATATGGAGTTTCAGCCAATGAATAGTTAAGCGTTCGACATGTCAGTTGACGAAGGAATGGAGACCAAAATCACTCGAGCTAGTAAGGGTAGGCATGGTACTAGCGGGTCTAAGTGAAAACGGGGAGGACAACTCGAAGATACGGGGATGTAATTCGCACTGCCATTGAGTACGACAATGAACAACAACTTAACCACATTGCTAACTAGTTCGTCCTACAACGTGAAGACGCAAGTGCAACACGGTAAGAGCTCGTCCAACAGTTTGATAACCACTAAAAAATAGGTTTTGAAGTTTCTTCTAAATAGTTTGTATAAAAGTAATTTTTTTGGAAGCTCCAATTATTTCTCTTGCCAATCTAAACAAACTCATATTATACCTTTATTTTGATTCATCATTTTAAAGTTAGATTTTAGTGAATCTCATACTCCTTTTGACTTCATGCACTATCAAACGAGCGTAGCAGATTTGGAGATAAGAAATGTATTTATATAACATATAAATATTGTAATTATCTCCATATTTTCGACATGTGAGATCTCTAACATATTTTGGTCAAACTGTGTTCATTCTTTTATACACTATTCAATCTTTTTTCTACAGTAGTTTTTCACGTGACAAACTCTTATTTTATGTTTGTTGGATTAGAGTGAAATCAAAGAAAAAAATGTATTCAATTATTAAAGCTTAATCGTTGCATCTTTTGATGTACATGGTATACACATGGTAACATTGTTTAATCTAAATCCCAAGTTTTAGTGTGGTTGAACTATGTTTGGGGTCCGCTACATACCATAGATTATTTTAAATTATTTATGAAAAAAAAATATCCAACTCACAACAACCACTAATGGGGTTGTTAGAAAGTCCCTCGGGAGAGTTAAATATTAAAGAAAAATGATGAATAATTTGACTTATTTTAACATTGTGAGATTAAAAAATTATTATGAGTTTAAAGTTAAAAAGAAAAAGAAAAATAAATACAAAATAAATAAATGAACATTGCTTTGTAGAAAAGCAAAAGATTTTGCCATGTTTTGTGCACAATCCCACAGACAAAATATGCAACAAAAAAAAAACGTAAAATAATAATAATAAACAATATATAAATAAAAAGTCCCTTGAGTATGACAATGAACAACAACTTAACCACATTGCTAACTAGTCCGTCCTACAACGTCAAGATGCAAGTACAACACGGCAAGAGCTCGTCGACAGTTAGAGGCCATGTTGCAGCTGACATTGATGGATAAGTGTCGTTTAATGCGTATACTGCTGCATAACTTGGACGACATGAAACGTTTCATTGAATTATCTGACAAAATGAAGTTCCTGTGCCGTAGCCTCATTCTTCAAGAAAACTCATGACCACTTTGTTTTTTCTATTTGTTTTAGTGTCTAACCAAACTTTAATTATCGGTTCTCTTGTTATTACTGTTTGTTTTCTTATCCTATGTCAATTTGGCATTTCTGTGATTTGTATTGCAGCAGTTATAGTTTGTAACCTAAACCCTAGTGTATGTTATGTAATGTTATCGTATCGTATGAATGAACTGTTTTCACAGCATGTTTAATTGAAGTTATATTGAACGACTATTTTTCAATTTTGCATAGACGTCAAAAAAATTATTTCAATGTGCTAACGGATTTAAGCGTTCATTTTGCACGACAAAACATAAGAAAAGAAAAATAAAATGAAATGGGTCTCACCGTAACGATGTACGAAACAAATTGTTTGCTAATCTCAGGGTACGTAAGAAAAATATTTGAAAACGTATGGAAACAAAAAAATTGGTTTATTAATTACATAAATTAATATTGTTTATTTAAAAAAACTTCTATTATATTTTTTAAATTTATATGTTAATATTTCTTATTTAAAGAAAAAAAATTATTCTAAGTCCATTATATTAATATAATCTTTGCCCCAAACACATATTATCATAATACTACACTTATAATCCTTTTCCCAAACACATGTTATAATAATACTACAATAATAATTCTTCCCCAAAACATATGTTATAATAATTCTACAATAATAATCTTTCTCCCAAACACATATTATCATAATACTATTATCATAATCCCTCCCCCAAATGCATACTATCATAACACTACCATTCATATTATAATAACATTACCAATAATAACATTTTCCCCAAAGACATTATCATAACATTAGGATTATCATAATCCTTTTCCCCATAGTTCTTTCCCTCCTCAAAACGCACCCTAGTAGTTTTACACCTTTATTAAAAATATATATATAAGTTACTTTCTAGTCAAATTCAAAAAAAGATCCCAAAATTTTATAGAACAATTTTAATTTTTATAGATTTCAAGACTTTCAATAACTTAGTTTGATTTTTGAAGTCATGGATGGTGGTCGGACAGATTTCGTCCCCTAAATCCAAACCAAAATGATCAATCAATTCTATTACAAGTACTAGTCTTAGTGGTAAGATCGGGTCAAACATAGGAAGCATGTTAAATTTTTGTATTAACTACTTCACCGCCCGAGAAAACCGATGGGGGTTGTGATCATGATAGGTGATTGCATAAAAGAAAGAAAATTAAAATGTAGTTCAATCACTAAAAGCCCTGGCTTGGGTTGTTTAAGAGTTTTCCTATTCAAGACATTTGACTATCGAAATCCCATTACTTAAAATCATCGATTGCTTACACCTTGCCAATTTCATTAGAAAAGGAACACAACACCTTTGACAAGTGTGCAATGAAGTTTTTCCCTTTAAACTCATTGCTTTTTATCAGCTTCACTATTGTATCTTTATTTTCAACACAATGGTCAACAGCTTCATCTTACAAAAATAAAGATTTTCGTCAATGTCTCTCCATCCATTCTACAGACATTCCAATATACACTCCAATCAATTCTTCATATTCTTCTATTTTGAGATCTTATGCTCAAAATTCTAGATTCTCAACACAACACAAAACCCTAAAACCCTTCCTCATCATCAAGCCATCTCATGTTTCCCACATTCAATACATCGTGATTTGTGCCAAAAGCCATGGCTTGCAAATCCGAATCCGTAGCGGGGGCCATGACACTGAAGGCCTTTCTTACATCTCCGACCTCCCGTTTATTGTGGTCGACCTAATAAATCTCAAGTCTATCGATGTTGACACCACGAACAACACTGCATGGGTTCAGTCTGGTGCAACAATAGGTGAACTTTACTACAGAATCGCTGAAAAAAGTCGAATCCTAGCATTTCCAGCAGGTGTCTGCCCGACCGTGGGCGTTGGAGGGCAGTTCAGCGGCGGTGGATACGGGTGGTTGATGCGAAAATATGGTCTTGCTGCCGATAATGTAATTGATGCTTATTTGGTTGATGCTAATGGGAGGGTTTCCGATAGGGAGGCAATGGGAGAGGGTTTGTTTTGGGCCATTCGAGGCGGCGGAGGAGGGAGCTTTGGGATCGTTGTAGGGTGGAAGGTGAAATTGGTTACAGTTCCACCCATTGTGACAACTTGTAGGCTGGACAAACGCTTGGACAAGAATACAAAGAAGATTGTATATCAATGGCAGTATGTTGCTAACAAAATGGAGGAAAATCTACTTATTGGCATCAATTTGACTGGTAATTTGCTTTGATAGCATCAAGATTTACTTATATTTTAATACAATAATTTAGCAAAATATCTAAGTTAATACAGTTATACCCACCCCATCATAATTAACTTATTTCTTATTCATTATAAAGGAGAGATAAACCTTTTTAATCATATTAAAATGAAAAATATAGCATTATTCACACTTAACGATATTTAAAATATAATTAAGAAAATTTAGTTGTTTATCACGATTATTTCGTTATCAAAAATGCTTCAATGTATCTTTGATTGCATTTGTGTTTAAGTGTAACTCACTCTAATCGCACACCCTAATAAATTAAACATTTCTTTTCTAAATAAAAAAACAGACTGCACAATAATAGATACAATTTAGTACTTGAATATTTTTACCGCTCATTTCTTTTTTAACTAAATATTTGAACTCTTAGAAAAAATTCAAAAAAACAAAATATATACTGTTTTTTTCTTTATGATTAACTTTTAAAACATCGTTTGGATTTGTAAACCACACATTGAAATAATGAAACAATGAGAATTTTGTGGAGGAGTTAGTGTTTTTATAAGCTTAATTTTGAAAAACAAAGAAATTAAGTCAATTAAAATTTATTTTTAGTTTTCTAGTTTTGAAATTTAATGGACCTGTTTTCTCCCAGTTTATCTACTATGAAAAACTTTAATTTGATTAACTAGATAGTATTCTTGAAAATAGAAGGTTTTCAAGACCATTTTTTCTTATTTTAATAATTTCACCACAACTTTTCAAAGGCAAAAATACAAAGCAACTAACAACATATAGGGACTTATGGGTGAGAGTACAGTTTATAGCTAATTTTTAATTTAAAAAGAATAGAGCCTAAATTGTTATTAAATTAGAGGGACAACTCTAAATATAGGAATCAGAACTAAAATATTTGTATACATCAAAAAAATTTGTAAATATACAAAGATTTAGGTCCTCTCAAAGTTTAACATCAATGGACTATATCACTTATTATAAGCTATCAATGATATATAGACCATACTACTAATAAAAATTTTCAATAATAAAAGTCTATCATCAAAAGATTACATTTTGTTATATTTACGGTTTAAAAAAAGTTGGTAGTTATCTCACAGTAATATAATTACCCTAAATTTACAATTTTAGGTTTTTTTTTTTTTTCACTTGGATTAATCCAAAGAAACCCAATCTAATCTGATCAATCTTAATTTGATCAAATTAACTATTCAAATTCTAATTCCAAGTACTTGAATGATAGGTGGGAATCCAA
>JBBPDI010000005.1:16549895-16565606 GCA_037974545.1 Cucumis variabilis | reverse complement strand
ACATTGATGGGAAAAATCTCACATTACACAAAACCCTTAAATATAAAAGTCAAACGGTAAAGTAAACCACAAGAGAAATAATCTTTTCGTGCACATTGCACTATAACCCAATGAAAAACTACAGAATATTGGTCCAAATCTTTAACCCAATGAAAATTTTCCCTAAACAATTTGCTACACCCACAATCCCAATCTTCTTCAAACACAAAGAAAAAAATAGGAAAATTGAGAAAGTACTAACTGACATCGCTAGAAATAAGGAAGATAAAATCGTCAGAATGGAGAAGGAATCAACCGACGATCTGCGAAAAACCAAAACTTAAACAAATTAGGAACGAAAAAATTTATTATGAATAAAGGATTTCCCCCTAAGTGCATACAAGTATTTGTCGCCTTTGATAAGAGAAATCCTTATGGCACAACAACAAACAACGAGTTTGTGAAGGGAGGTCAATCCGCCGATGAGAACAGAGTTGCCGACGAGAAGATCGACAACGAGAGAAGGAATGACATTGGAACACTTGGATTTCCAGTCGACTGCAAATTATAGAGGAGAATATGGTGGAAACACAATCTAATCAGGATGAGTTTCATTGAAGAAGATGTTGAGAAGAATGTCATCGAAAAGGGTAGAAAAGAGGGAATAACCATGGAAAATGGAAAAAGAGAGTGATGAAGTTGAAGAAGAAGAAAGGGTTGGATATGTTTAATGGCAAGAGAGGGAAAGTTTTTTGATGCATGAGGGATGAAGATTTAAATGGATAAATAATTGTTATTTAATAAATATATGAGAAGGCGCCAGACCAAAATTCCACTCCCACCTCTATTTTTTCATCCTTCCGCCTTTTTTGTATTCTTTTTATAGCAGTTTTAATAAAATGATATGCTTGCATGTTATTAAAAGTGACTTTTGTTGTAGTGATGGGCCTTATTATCATAATTTATTTTTCTATTTTTAAAAATGTCCCTTAAATTAATCCCCTAGTTAATCAAATTATGGTTTAATTTGAAAAAAACATAATTAATCAAATATATAATTAAAGAAAACTAAACCCGTATTATGATTAATATGTTTTAAATTCTAAGTAAAAAAACGGCCCTATTTTTTAAAAACATAGACATTTAATTAATTAATCAATCAAACCCCTGTTATGATTATTATGGTTTAAATTATTAAAAACTTAATTAGCCAATCCCTTATTTTTGTCCAAATCCAACCAAAATTATTATGATTATTATGATCACTGTTTACAACTAACTTTAATTTCTATGTTTGTACATAAAAAAATTCTCCACACGTTTTTATTGTCTAAAATTTGAAACCATAGTGTTACATGAGCTTTTTTATAAAAAAATTTAAGTTAATTTTTTTTTATATATTTTTAGGTAAGTTTTTTTATCTAAGCATTTAAGAAATGGTGGATTTCTCAGCGTGGGTATCGCGGCTACTGGTTAAGCAAAAGAAAGATGAAACGTGAAAAAGGGCTCCAAAGGGGGAAAAATATAATTTTGGCGGGATAAATAATATTAATTTCTACTTCCCACTATTCTTTTTTCAATAGCCCAATTTAAAATGGGCTATTCTCAGAGACTATTAAAAGCCTTATTTCTTGTAGTGTCGACTCCTTGAGTTCAGGTCGATTAGAACCTCACAGAGTGAGAATTTTAACTCTCTCAATTCTCTCTTTGTGCCAAATTAAATGAATTTATGTCTTTCACATCTAACAAATAAAATTCCTAAGGTTTTATTTATAGGCTTCCTACGGTTTCCTAATAAGCCTTCAACTCTCCAATTGGACTTATTAATTACGCTCCTAATAAGCTCCCAATTCTCTAATTGGACATATTAATTACCCAACCTAAAGGCAAATTTGACCTAGGGCTTTCGTGTGCGACCCGTTAGGTTAATTTAATATGGAAATGGGTACCTAACTCGTTTTATAGCCCACAAGTCATAATTAGTCTCTAGCAAGACATTATGAATACCCATATTAAATTATTTGATTCAACATAACCAAATATATTTATTCTTTTAATCCTTCTACACGCAATATCTATAATTCAATATAAGGCATGGACAAAGTAACCTTATCTAATTCAATTTCTTTCTTAATTAATAAGCATACTAAAACAATAAATGCCATTAATATCGTTCGTAACGACCCAACTCTTCAAACTAAGCTGAGATCATTACATCGACCTAAAGACTCTACTAATTCACCCAAAAGAAATCATCTAAACATAAAAGATTTTGCAAACTGTTTAAAGAACAATCGTCGAATAAAAGTTCAACTCGGGTCCTATTTCAAACAAAATAAAAGTACAAAAGTACCATTTACAAAGTCACTAACAAACAAATGGTTATTCTAAAAACAAAACTCATTTTAATCGTAAAAACTTAAAAACAGTAAAGAAATTTAACTGAAAACAGATTTTGAAAGAATATTCCCATATGGCGATCACATGTCCTTATCCCTTGTCGGTCTAACTCTCGTATTATCTTTGCCTAAAAAAGTTGAATGTGAAAGGGGGAGTATAAAATATCCCCAGTATGAGACCCATTACTAGTCCTGTTAGGGGAAAAATGATCAACTTTTTATTAGGAGGTACCCTGCACCATAATAGTCTTGTGATCCCGTAGAATACACGTCAATCGGTCTAATGATCCTAAAGGATCACTTATCAGTCTAGTGATCTTGAAGGAAGCACTCATCAGACTAATGATACCAAAGGATATACATAATTGTTTAGTGGTCCCAAAGGATGAACATATCAGTCTAGTTTGGATGCACATATCAGTCTAGTGCTTTCGAAGGATACACAACAAGTGGTGATCTCAAAGGAAACCTACAAGGTACCCTACCCGTTAACAGTTTCCCAACTTCAGTCTAAATAGTTCATGATAGTTACATTAAAGTACAAATTAGAACTATCGGCAATACTCCTTTACACATAGCCAATAAAAAATAAACACACTAAAGAATATCACCGTTTGGTCAACAATACAATTCATCAATCATTACATTCAAAATTTCATATTAATCAAACCATCTCAATTCAACATAATTAATTAACACATTCAAATCCACATGTAGCAATCAAGTCCTCTTAGTCAATACATTCCAACTTCAATATAGAGTCCAGTAGTAGAAATCCCTTACCTTAAATTTACTCAAGCTTCTTGATCAACTAAAGTTCAATGAAGCAACCTAAATATAATTAAACTGAAATCAAACACTTTCACAATACTTTCTCCCATTCAATTCACCCATATGTGATATCCAAACTTACCTAAGTAATAAAGAATCAAACTCCTACTAAAATCTTAAATTATTGTGAATCTAAAGAACTCGAGTGCTACTTCTAACACCTTCAAGGATGGAAAAACAAATTAACCAATTAATTCAACATTACAACTCAAGGAAGCTATAATGTAGAATCATTAAACCCAATATTACAAATTTAACACCAAAACCTTGCCGATTCACAGAAAGGAAGAGGTAGCAACACACGAACTAAAGAGAAAAAGAGCGTGCAAAAACAGATCTGGACGGTTAGCTTGAAGGTAGACGTCAGTTTGCAACTCACGGTTTGAAGAGGAGGAACCATGCGCGGCTTGCAATGACAGAGGAGATAGGACAGTGAGTGGCTCGGGTTATCAAAGACACGATGGTGCATGGGAGACAGTGCAGATGATCGAAAAGAAAAAGAAAGAAAGGGAAAGGGTGGTCGACTGAAACACAAGTAGAAGAAGATGAATAATGGAGGAAAGGTTGAGGGCATATGAATCGAGAAACATTTTAATATAATAATAATAATATTATTATCATTATTATTATTATTGTAATAATTACTATCTTATTATTAATATAATTATTTCATTTTCCTTTTCCTTTTCTTTTCCTTTATAACAAAATCTGCTTTTTGTTTTTTTTTTCTCACCAAACTCTAACAACATAACACCCAAAATTAAAATCTTAATAAAATAAAATAATTAGATTGAGAATAAATACCTTAAAAAAATTTGGGATTTTACATTCTTCCCTCTTTAAGAACTTTCGCTCGAAAGTTTCAATCCTCGAACAATTGTGGTAAAGAGCTCTCATGTTGTCTTCTCTCTCCCACGTAGCCTCTTCAACTTGATGATTCCGCCACAAAACTTTTACTAAAGCAATCCTCCATTACAAAGCATTGTTATTTTTCTAGCCAAAATCTCAACTGGTTGCTCTACATAGCTCATTTTCTCATTAATATCCAATGGTTCATAGTCAACTACACGATATAGATCTACCATGTACTTTCTCAACATTGAAACATGGAGAACATTATGAACAACAAATAGTGATGATGGCAATGGAAAATTATACGCCACAGGGCCAATTCGCTCTAGAATCTCAAAGTCAAACAAAACAATGACTCGACTTCCCCTTCTTTTCAAATCGTAAAACACCCTTCATAGGTTTTACTTTTAAAAACACCCTTAATAGGCGCTACTTTTAAGAACACCTTATCTCCCACATCAAACTCAAGGTCTTTCCGCTTCACATTAGCATAACTTTTCTGTCTACTCTATGTTGTTTTCATACGTGCTCTAATCTTCTTTATAGCCTTGTTAGTAGACTGAACTAACTTAGGACCCATTAATCTCTGCTCACCAACCTCATCCCGACAAACAGGAGATTTGCAACATTTACCATACAGGACCTCAAGTGAGAGTCTCAACTACCTAAAAACTCTAATGCACAGGCTTGTAGCATATCCTCCAAAATTTAGTTCAAACGCTCAGTTTGACCATAAATCTTTGGGTGAAAATTTGTACTGAAATCTAACCTTGTGCCCATGGCAACCTAAAGTCCTTTCTAGAACTTGGAAGTAAAACAAGCATCTCTATAAAAAAATAATCAACATTGGCACTCCATGCAGTCTTACATTCTTAGACAAATACAACTATGCCCACTTACTAGCAATGTAAGTGGATTTTCCAGGGATGAAATGCGTTGATTTCGTATGCCAGTCAACAACAACCTAAATCATTGTATAACCCTTCAAGGGTCTAGGCAGCCTTGTAATAAATCCATAGACAGATTCTTCCACTTCCATTCTGGCACACTCAAAGGTTGCAACAAATCTACTTGTTTTTGTCTTGGTGTTTTAACTTGCTAGCACACTAAACATTTACTAACAAAATATACCACTTCTCTCTTCATGTTATGCCACCAATAAACTCGTTTCAGATCTTGGTACATTTTTGTGCCACCTGGATGCATGGAAAATGGGAAACTATAGGCTTTAGTCAACAAGTCTATCTTAATTTCACTGTTTGCTGGCACACATAATCGCCTCTCAAGAAGAAGCCCATCATTAGAGGATATAGAGAACTCATCAGCTTGCCCTATTTCAAGAAGGCGACACATCTCAACCAAATAAGGATCATTAAGTTGAGCACCAACAATTTTCTACCTCAAAGTCGGTTACACTATTAACTGAGCTAACTTTAAGGTGACTTCCCCCACCAAAACTACACTCTCAACTCTCTCTAGGTGTCTCTACAATGGGGTCTGTCTGGTAATAAGTGCTGCTGAATGTGATACCTTCCTACTAAGGGCATCAACTACCACATTCGCCTTGCTTGGATGATACAATATCTCACAGATATAGTCCTTCACTAACTGTAGCCACCTTCGTTGTCTCATATTTAACTCCTTTTGAGTGAAGAAGTATTTCACGTTCTTATGGTCAGTAAAGATCTATATCTTCTCACCATACAAATAGTGCCTTCGAATCTTAAGTGTGAAAACCATTGTTGTCTACTCTAAATCATTTGTAGGATAGTTTTGCTCATGACTTTTCAAATGACGAGAGGCATAAGCAACCACCTTATCTTGCTGCACCAAGACACATCCCAGTCCCTTATTAAAGTCATCACTATAAATCACAAAACTTCCAGATCCATCTGACACTATAAGAATTGGTGCAGTAACAAGCTTCTACTTAAGATCTTGGAAACTGACCTCACAAGTTTGATTTCAAACAAAAGGAGTCCCTTTTCTAGTCAACTGAGTCAAAGGACTGGCTATACGAGGGAAATATTCTATGAACCTTTTGTAATAACTTGTTAAACCCAGAAAACTTTGAACCTCACTAATAGTAGAAGGTCGAGGCCAACTGGTAATAACTTTAATCTTTGTTGGGTCCACAGAGACTCCCTCATTAGATACTTCATAGCCAAGAAAAGTCACCTGCTTCAGCCAGAACTCGCAGTTTGAAAACTTAGCATAAAGTTTATAGACTCGAAGAGTCTCTAAAACCTTATGCAAATGCTCGTTATGCTCAACCTTTATCTTGGAGCAAACAAAGATATCATCAATAAAAACTATTACAAAAGTGTCTAAAAAATCCTTAAATACCTTGTTCTTCAAGTCTATGAATAGAGCAGAAGCATTTATCAATCCAAAAGCATTACAATAAATTCATAATGTCCATATCTAGAATGAAAGGCAACGTTAGGAATTCCACTGTCTTTAATCCTGAACTGGTGATATCTTGAACGTAAATCAATCTTAGAGAACACAGTGACTCCTTGAAGCTGATCAAACAAATCATCTATTCTAGGCAACAAATATCTGCTCTTGACTGGTACCTTATTAAGTTCTCGATAATCAATGCACAGACGCATCAACCCATCTTTCTTCTTCACAAACAATACTGGGGATCCCCACGGTGATGCACTAGGTTGAATGAAACCCTTGTCCAACAATTTATTCAACTGGACCCTCAGCCCTTTTAGCTCAACTAAAGCCATTCTGTATGGGGCTCTCAAAATGGGAACGATGTCTGACTCTAACTCAATGACAAAATCAATCTCCCTATGAGGCAGAAGTCATGGAAGCTCTTCTGAAAGAACATCAAGGTATTCCTTTAGCACATGATCTAATGTCAAAGAAATCTTAGCTTCTCTAGTAGTATACATCACACTGCCCAAGATACTCCAAGTACTCTAGTTGAAAAGCTTACTGGCTTTCATAACTGAGATCACTTTAGGTAATACCAAAGTCCCTACCCCTTTAAATTTAAAATAGGTAGAAGGATTGAACACTACCTCCTTGCGATAACAATCTATACTAGCATGATTAGAAACTAGCCAATCCATACCTAAAATTACATCAAAATCATGTATATCCAACACCAATAAAGTTACATCAAATTCATGACTTACAATTTCAATTTGACATGCTTTTATTTTTTTCTTTTGACAACATAATTTCCTCAGATGGAGTAGATACTAATAAAACATAATATAAGAGCTCCATTTCTTAGCATAAATATCGAAGATATAAAAGAGTTAAAGGAACCTAAGTCAAACAGATCTAAGGCATAATGCCCTAAGACTGGTAGCATACCTGTCATGACTATGTAAGCTTTCTCAGCCTCGGATCTATTGATGGCAAAGACTTTGCCCTGTTGTGGTGCTCTTACCCCCTGGTTACTTTGCCCAGCCCCAATAAGTCTTAAAGGACATCTGCCGTCTATATGTCCCTCTTGCTTACACTTGAAGCAAGTCCTAGTTCAAAACACACAGCAGTCCAAATGATTCTTTCCAAAAGTATTGCACAACAGTTTCTCTTTGGCAGCTTCACCTGCCTCAATGGGTGTAACTACCTAACTTTTTTAATTAAGCTGAAGTTATTACTTTGATACTAGACTCATACCTTAAACATAAGACCTGATAATTTAAATAAAATTTTAACAACATTCAAGAGTTTTTTTTTTTTATTTGGGCCCTAATTCAAACAAAACATTGAAAGTTTAAAAAGTATCATTAACAAAGAAAGTTCAATCATAAAAACCCAAAACAGTCTCAACTATTAAGGAAAACCAAAAGTATAAAGTGGAAGTAGTTTGAAGGACTTTTCTCCTATGGAAATCACGTCTCCTTCTTGTCTTTCGTTGGTTTACCTCCCTGTTACCTTTGTCCAAAAATTTAAACATAAAAGGGTGAGTATAAACATACCAGTAAGAGACCCACTACTGGTCCCGTTAGGGGAAAATAAAAACCGTTAACTTCCTATGGGGGTTCCCTACACTTTAACACTCTTGTGATCCCCGTAGGAACACACATAATCAATCTAATGCCCTGAAGGACACATATATTAGTCTAGTGGTCTGCAGTAAGCACATGTTAGTCTAGTACTCCCGAAGGATGCACAACAGGTGGTGATCCCGTAGGACACCTGTAAGGCACACTACTTTATAGATAAAGTTAACAATTTTCCCTCAGTCCAAATCTAGCATTTTTAATCAGTCAAACAAATAGCAATTTAAACTACCATCATTTCATTCTTTCAGTTTAACACATTTACAGTCAATTTATGCAATCCAACACATAATCAAACATTATCAGAATGGTTCCTCAATGAATAAACTTATACATAAGCATCACTCTCCTCAATTAAGTCAATTCAATTTAGTTCATTAATCCTACCTACAAGACACTACCTATGCCCTAACATAACAGCCAACAACCCACAACTTAACCAACTCAAGGGTCTCAGTTCAGTCATCATAACCAAGTATACGTTTCAGTCAGTCTATTTCAGTTCAATAAAATTCATACAACTAAACATTCATCAATTATAAATTTTCATATCAACTAGTCCATCCCAGTTCAATGGGATCCATACAGACAATACATCTCAATTGCATCGTTGAGTCCAGTAGTAGGAACCCTTACCTTAATTTTTATGCAAGTCCCTTGGTCGAACTAACTCCAACAACCACAACCTAAACAGTATTAAATAGAAATCAACATCTTTCCAATTAACTTCATCTATCTAATTTACCCAAATGTGAATTTGGCACTTATCCCGCCAATGGAGAGACAAACCCAATCCAACCTATTGGAAGTTCAAGGGTGTGCTCGCTTCAAAGATTCCTTCAAGAATGTCAATTTAACCAATCAATCGACATTACATTTCAATAAATATATATTTTTTTCACAATGCAAAAACACAAAGCCCACGATTTATCCCTACCCAAATCTTTTCACCCAAAAATCCACACAAAGGTAAAAGGCATCAACGACGTTTAAAGGTAACGCAAAAAAAAATGTGAAATCAATTTAGCTGTGGGTCGATTTATGACTCGCAACTAGATGGACATCATGCACGGTTGAAAGAGAACGTGTGTGGCTGTCTCAAACACAAAGACAGGCACAGACGACGATTCTTCAACTTTAACTTCGATGAAACAACAAATGGCTTGGCTGTAAGAAGACGTGCGCAGCGATAACTTCGCCAGCGAAAGATAGACGATGTTCATCGGCTACACTTCACGATCGAAGACCGAGCGTGGAAGAATGATGGTTCAGAATGCGAGGTACTGGGTGTCAACATCTGCAAGTCGGTTGAGGAACCAGGATGAAGCTTGGCCAGACGAGATGAATTTTGAAGGTAGGCGACGGTTTTACAAAGAAGGAGAAGAAGAAGATTAGATGAGGCGGCTGAGAAACGCATAAGGAAGAGGAAGAAGAAGAAGGAAGGGGGGACTCACACACGTGATGAAGGAGAATAAACGTTTTTCTCTCTTTTTTAAAATAATAATAATAATAATAAAATAGTAATAATAATATTAAAAACTATTATTATTATTAATTTAGTTATTAAGTTCCTATTTCTTTTCTTTTCCCTCAATCCTATAATATAACAACACCCAACAAAATTAAAAATTAAAAAAAAAAAGCAAGAAATAAAGTACCTTAAAAAATATGGAGTGTTACAATGGGGATCTGCTAGTAACGGTGAAAGTCTCCACCTGATCTCAAGTTTCTTTATGGACCTTTAACGGTCTTCTGATCTTCTTTTCTCTTATGTCCAAATGATGTTCATTTATCAAACCTCTTTTATTGAATATCATCTTTCTAAATACTCATGCTCACTGCCAGGCACAATGCTTCAGCCTGAGTAGCTAGCTTAAATGCTCGCACAAAACCCCTAATCTCATCCTTCAGACCTCTAACAAACCTATCTGCTGTGGTCTACTCAGTATCAACTAACTCAGAGGCAAAACACGATAGCATATCAAACTCTTGATCATACTCTTCTATCATCATCTGTTCTTGCTTCAAATCCAAGAACTTCTTACGCTTAGCATCTCTAAGATTCGCAGAAAAGAACTTAGTGTAAAAGAACTTTCTAAACTGATTCTAGATGATTTGATTCAAATTACCACCCTTATTCGCTCTATAGACCGCCACCAAATAATACCTCTACCTCTGAGCAAAAATACTACACACTAAATCTTCTGATCCTCCGGGCACCTCATATAACAAAAGATAGTTTCCATAGAGGACAACCATAGTTCTACCTTGGTAAGATCCTCTAGTGATCCATCAAAAGTTTGAGGGTCGTACTTTCTAAAATCCCTTCAATTCTTAGCTTCAACTGAAAGCTGATCTGGTACATTCGGTTGCTGTTGTACAACAGGTTCTTGCACAGGGACTGTTGGTGCACGATGGTTTTGAGCGATACCAGCAGCAATAAGTTCTATAAATCCCTGCTCCAAGTAAGCGAACAAGGGTGCCACATCTGTATGAGTAATAGGTACAATGGGGGGGGAGGGGTTCTATGCAGCTTGGCCCTCAATAGGCTTGTTAAGCCCTGCTCCTCTACGTCGGCCTCTATGACCATTCCTATGTGCACCTCTAATTCTTAGTGGCATTTTTCTAATATCCACTAGTAATTCCTTTAGTCTTAACAACAAACACTTCATGCATTCTAGTTTAACTTCGACAAGGTCATGCTCTTAAAAATCATACATATCCATCATGAAAGCATACCTGACGAGTGACAAAGGATCATTTTAGCCATAGGAACACAGAACATAGACTTACATCATAAGCCAGTCTACAGAACCTAAAACTTAGGCTCTGATACCAATTGTAACGACCCAACTTTTCAAACTAAGCTGAGATCACTACTTTGACCTAAAGACTTTATACTAATTCACCCAAAAGAAATCATCTAAACATAAAAGATTTTGCAAATTGTTTAAAGAACAATCGTCAAATAAAAGTTCCAATAAAGGCAAAAATGGTTAACTTTCTACTAGAAGGTACCCTGCACCATAACACTCTTGTGATCCTGTAGGATACATGTCAATCAATCTAGTGATCCCAAATGATGCACTCATTAGTCTAGTGATCCTGAAGGATGCACTCATCAGTCTAGTGATCTCAAAGGATGCAAATATCAGTCTACTGCTCTCGAAGAGTACACAACAAATGGTGATCCTGGAGGACACTTGCAAGGTACCCTACACCATAGATAAAGTTTACAGTTTCCCCAATTCAGTACAAAGAGTTCATGACAGTTACATCAAAGTACAAATTAGAACTGTCAACAATACTCCTTCTTTACACATAGCCAGTAAAAATAAACATGAGCAATAGAATTCATTAATCATCACATTCAAACTTTCATATGAGTCGAACAATCTGAATTCAGTATGATCCATCAACACATTGAAATGCACATGTAGCAGTCAAGTACTTTTAGTCAATACATTTTAACTTCAATATTGAGTCCTGTAGTAGAAATCCCTTACCTTAACTTTACTCAAGCTCCTTGATCAACTAAAGTCCAATGAAGCAAGCCAAACATAATTAAATAGAAATCAAACACTTTCACAATACTTTCTCCCATTCAATTCAACCAAATGTGAATTTCATACTTACCCAAAGTAGGAGAGAATCGAACTCCAACTAAAATCTAAAATTTTTGTGAATCCGAAGAACTCGAGTGCTACTTCAAACACCTTCAACAATCGAACGACAAATTAGCAAATTAATCCAACATTACAACTCAATGAAGCTACAACGTAGAATCATTAAACCCACTATTACAAACTTACCACCAAAACCCCGACGATTCATAGTAAGGCAGAAGTAAAGATGCACAAACTAAAGCGAAAGAGAGCGTGCAAAAACAGTCTTGGGTAGCTAGCTTGAAGGTGGACGTCGACTTGCAATTCACTGCTGGAATGATAGAGGAGATGGTTCGATGAAGAACAAATCGACGTGAAACTCAGCAGCTGGCGCTTTGCAAATGCCAAACGAAATATGCAGTGGCAACATTTTCCAAACGGAGACAGATAAGAGCGAAAATGCACGCTCAACTCAGACCCAAACAACACAACATAGAGGCTTAGGCTTCAATGAGATGGTGTGTGGTTCAGGCTATCAAAGACACGACGGTGCATGGGTGGCAGTGCAGATGAACGAAAAGAAGAAGAAAGAAAGGCAGAGGGCGGTTGACTGAAACACACGAAGAAGAAGATGAACAATGGAGGGAAAGGTTGAGGGCACGTGAATCGAAAAACTATTATTGTTATTAATATTATTGTTTCATTTTCTTTGTTCTTTTCTTTTACTTTATAAAAAATCTTCTTTTGTTTTTTTTTCTCACCAAACTCTAACAACACAACACCAAAAATTAAAATCTTAATAAAATAAGATAATTAGATTGAGAATAAATACCTCAAAATATTTTTCTTTTGGACATTATCATCAATAGATTACATTTTGTTATATTTACGGTTTAAAAAGAAGTTCTTATACACTTGGTAGTTATCTCACAGTAATATAATTACCCTATATTTAAAATTTTAGGTTTGTTTTTTCACTTGGATTAATCCAAAGAAACCCAATCTAATCTCTTATCAATCTTAATTTTATGAAATTAACTATTCAAATTCTAATTCCAAGTACTTGAATGATAGGTGGGAATCCAACTAAAGGAGTCAAAAGAAATCCAACAGCTTCATTCTTCTCTTTATATCTTGGAATGACGGACAAACTTGTTACAATCATGAACACAACATTCCCTAACTTAAGATTAACAAAGGCTAATTGCAAGGAAACAAGTTGGATACAATCAACTCTCATTGCAGCTGGTTTTACAAAGGGACAACCCTTGGAAATTTTGCTGACCAAACCTACTCTCAGTAACTACATAAGCTACAAAATCAAATCAGACTATGTGAAACAACCAATTTCTCAACGTGCATTCAAGGGAATATGGGACAGATTAAAATCTCAAGAAGTAGAAACATCGCAACTTTTTTTGTTTCCTTACGGTGGGAAAATGAACAATATTTCTTCATCAAAGACTCCGTTTCCACATAGAGCTGAATTTCTTTACAAAATCTCATACACTGTTGGGTGGGCAGAACAAGGCACTGGTGCAAATGAGAGACATTTAAATTGGATAGGTGAGTTTTATAGTTTCATGACTCCTTTTGTTTCGAATTCACCCAGAGCTGCTTATGTCAATTACAGAGATCTTGATATTGGAACGAATAATAAGTATGGAAAGACGAGCTACAAGGAAGCAAGTATTTGGGGATTGAAGTATTTTGGGAACAATTTCAAAAGGCTTGTGCAAGTGAAGACTACGGTTGACCCTTCAAATTTCTTTAGGCATGAGCAAAGCATTCCACCTCTCACACTCTCATAGGGTTGATGTTGTTAATTTCCATGTGTGTTTGTCCAATCCCCAACTTTTTATTTGTATTGCAAAATAAGAGGTGCGTAAGATCTGGCTTTCTTTGTGTGTGATTGTTAATTAAGATCCACGTTCATGGAAGAAAAATATTTGTGATTTTCGAGTTTTGATTTGAGTTTGACTTTTGATTTTTGGAATACGTGAATGTTAGATCTATGAAATTTATTTTAAAAACTATTTCATAGAAAATCAATTAGAAATTAGTAGCGTAGAGAACTACTGGACAAAACTATTATACAAAATATTTACAAAATATATTTACATTTTAGATTGTGTTAATAATAAAAGGGGCTATCAAATATCAATGTTCTACTTTTTAAAAAAATATTTTATTGAATTGTTAACATGAAATTATGTTTTAAAAAATTATATGAGATATATAATATCAATCCACAGATCTAATCCAAACAATTTTTTAATTTACTTCAATATTTAATGATGCTTCACATGTAAATGATAATACTTTTTTAACATATTTTAATTGATTTTGTCTGAGTCATTTGTGTAATGAAACAATGCAAATACATGAGAAATAGTCAAACTAATCAGATTTGTTTTAATACACCATTAGGGCTTTGTTTGGAGTCCGGCCGTAATATATTGACAATATAAAAGTGTTACACAGCTCATCATTTGAAAATTTTCTTAACCATAAAATGTCATTGTTTCCATATTCTTGATAGAAAAAACATCTCATTGTAAAATTAATAATATTCCATGTTGAAATATAAACTTGATTTTGAATTAACAATAGTTCAACCTAACCCAAATAAAGGTCCAATTTCTAGGAAGTGTTAATTACTATGATATACTCGATCGAAGTTGCACTGGAACCAATCGAAATACCAAACAGTACTCGTGAATGACTTTGCTCAAAAAACAAAGTTAGAAGTTTGAAGAGAATTTTTATAAGAGATAAGTTTTCTGATGATACGAAAATGAGACGAGGAGATGAACTTTATATAGTAGTAGGTTTCATAACGCCTTAAAGGTGATCTCAACAATCCACATGTGTTCAATGATCTCAAAGCATTCCAAAATCTGCATCACTTATTAATAAAAAAGATTAAAATATTATTATTCTATCCCTTATCCATCCAACCGGACGAACAACGACAGAATGCATGTGGAGATATATCAGCAAATCCACATTTGTCTAATCCCCCCACCCCTCTAAAACATGGGTAATTCTTGGAGCGTAAGCTCACAACATAAGAGTTTCCACTCTACCAATTTTTTAACAACAGGGGAATCTCAATTTGGAATAATTATTTTTTTCAATCAACAGTGACTCTTTGGGCTAATTACTGACCTTTTAATAGTAAGTGACTCTCTGACTAGAGATTTAGAGTTTTTGATTTATGCATGTGACAACAACATTTGTGGACTTTTATTGTCATATGATATCTAAATGTAATGTTGTTATGTATGTTTAATAATTGTCTGTGTCATTACATTGATGGTCGTCTGTGTGATGTTGATGTTCATGACAGCATTGCGTGAGCTATGAGTTTTGTACATTGTATATGTGTTTTTTTACTCTACACTTTGTTAATTGATGGACGTAAAAACAATCTATCAATGAAAAATATGAAATATCAATGAAAATGTGAGACATGAAAATAGTCTAGCAGACATATTAAGATAGATAAACGTCTAATAGTTATCAACGATAGACATAAATAGTGAATAGAACACTATTAGTAATCACACACTCATGCATATATTCTTCAAATGCAATTTTTGAAAGTTGAAAAAATTGAAACCTATAACTTGTTAAATGAGAAGTATATATTTAAATTAGTGGATCACATAGTTTTTTTAAAAGATCTTTATGTACAATTTTAAGTGAGGATTTCAACCCAAGATCTATTGTCTTTAGAAACATATAAATTTTAGTTATGCTAAACTGATGTTGGATAGACGACGGAATTAATTCAAACTGAATAATGAGATTTGATGGGAGACCGAACAAAATATTAATGCGTACATCTATCTCTTCAATTTTGCATTATCTATTTATATTTTGAATATTAAATGATGCCTGCGATTTCACATGTATATCATCTCAATCCTTTGTTCAAGAAGGTCAAACTATACAACCATCATCCACTCTTCTTTCTATAAATAATTCATCTTTTCAATGCACACA
>JBBPDI010000005.1:16513428-16531311 GCA_037974545.1 Cucumis variabilis | reverse complement strand
TTTTGTCCACAATCGTCTCAAAGTCTAACTCTAAAACACAACAATCAATCTTAGAAGGAAGACTAGTTTCGAAGATTTAACTCCCAAGACATTTGACTGGTGCAAGTTGTAAACTCGACTATCCAACCCTCAAGGACTAACAGAATACTATTAGCAGCAACACTGCAACGCTTTAAGGCCGCTGTCCACAAAGAATCTCTATAACTGAGACCGGATGCACTTCCAACAAAAGAACCATAATCTTTTTGGCAAAATTACTCAAGCCAAAGACCCCTCAGATTCTGGTAAAGAAACTGTTTTAGTATGTGCAACATATCTCATCAAACAATTTCTGAAGGGTGGGTTGTTCCTTTTGATCCATGGTAACCAAAAGAGTCCTTTATTAATGTGAAGACAAGGATGCTCCCACACTTCTTTGAAAGGATGGCTAGGGGAGCCATGCTCCAATTAAATTAAAGGATAGTCCTTTTCAGACTGTGGACTAATAACTGTCACCAAACGGGAATGTGAGGAAAAACTGTACCCATTTCTTGACATCTTGCATATAATGCACCAACGAGGAGAGAGGGCTACTGTGGGGTACTTTTTCTGAATGATTTTATGTTTGTTGATTTCAGTGTGCCATGTGTATCAGTATGAAGTCCTTGTTGCCTAGGCTGATGATTGACCAAAACTTCAAGAGAATATTTTAAACACCAAGGCTTAAGCAATGAATCCCGTCTGCAGATCCTTCAATAAGAAATTGGCCAAACTCCAAAGTACACAAAGTGTGCAAAACCACAATGAATAACCAGTTTGTATCGTAGTTGTTATAAAAAATAAAAGAACGGTTTGCTTTCAAATACATTGTTCAAAAGACTGAGAAAATGTTGCTACGTAATGTTTTTTCCATAAAACTTTTATCATCAAGGATTTTTATGATGTTCATTGTTCAACATCCTTAATTTCAAGAAAGCATATACAATTCATCACCACAAGAAGTCAGAAACAAGATGTGAATTCCTGAAAAACTTTGGAAAAAGATCTTCAAATACCTATTATATTCCAAATAAGCTTCTCCAATTGTTCCTGCAACCTTATTTCTCACTTTCCGTACACATACCTACAAGTAGCAAGAGGATAGAAAGAAAACTAAGTACAGAGAAATCAAAGAAACATATTGTTTTTATGATATATCCACAATTGTACTACCTGTACGAGATCAATAGGACCATTTTCAGGATCCCTATTACGATGAATAACAATTCCATTATCACATTTGTTTATGAAGTGTGCACTTCCACTTATATCATACATATTAGGTGGACTTCCAGACCAGTTCTGCAACTGTATACAGCAAGAAAAATTGAGAAAGGATGAGAAGCCAAAAAAAAAAAAAAAAGAAAAAAGAAAAAAAAGAGATACAAGAAAGATTGACATCAATGTGACAGATGTCACGAATATGCAACATAAGAATTCAAGAAAAGAAGTAAAACAAAGACTAGCATTTGTTTTTACTTTGGGTGGCAATGATATTTGAGTTCCAATTTTTTCTTTTTCTCAAGTCAATATTTGTCAATCATTGTAGAACCAAATAATTGGATTTGATTTTGGTTAAGATCTAAGAAAATTTAGGAGCTTATCTTACATTTATAGGACTAATTGGCATTACTTGCTAGAAATTTCCTTTAAATCAAGGAATCTTCTCTTCCTAGGCCCCACAAATGCTGTTCTTCTACTAACCTCTTTTTTGTGGACCATTCTCTTCCTAGAAAGCTTTCCAGGAAGTAACTATCCTTGGTAAGTTTTAATGTCTCTCCTTGGGCATTAATGGCAAATTGTCAAAACCCTTTGTTTATTCGTTTGATTATAATTTGCCTGATTTGAAAACCTTTCTTTATAGTGCTCCCTTCTGTGTGCCCTTTTTTTTAACTAAAAATATCTCCTTGTATTTCTTTTCTTCCTTGATAAAGTATTTTACAAAACAAAAAAGAAAATTAACAGTTCAAAAACTAACCTGCCTAGGATGTGCAACAAACCAAACATGGCAAGCATGATGTTGAGCAAACCGTTTGACCTTAGTAAGCATCTGGCTCACATACTCTGTTTCAGTTCTGTCAAAAAAAAACTTCAAACTTCTAGTTAACTGTACAATAAAAACAAAAGGAGAAAAGCAAAGGTCAAACTTTGAAGTTTATAACTTTCTGCAAGCAAGCCAGGAAAAGAAATAAATGAATTTTTTGAACCTACAAAGTTGATATCTATGTATCATACATAACACAATAATGCCTGGATTTTGGAAGACACCTGAAAATTTTACCATCCTTTCTAAGAGCATGGGAAAAATAAGCTAAGTCGTAGAGCTGAAGAATTTCTTTTTTGAAAAGGATATGAGTCTCACTATCATTAATATATAGAAAAATAGAGAGACAAAACTCAATGTACAGTAAAGCTGAAGAGTTTCAAACAAGACTCAAACAAATAAAAAATACACGCTATATGGAGTTGATTAATAAAGTTTGGAGTTGATTAATGAAGTTAAAAGTTAATTACACGCTATATGGAGTTAACATGTTATGTCAACAACTCAATCTGCCTATATGATTCAAACAATTCACAGGTCTCGTTTATGTTTGCAGTGTTCTTGAATTTTTATTTTTTTATTTTTGAAAAGGAAACAAATATATTTATATAGTGGTCGAGACAATGCTCAATATTGGATACAAGGGAGTTCTAACAAAACTAAGTTCCATTTTTTAACACCTGGAAAACAGTACAAGAAGCCACAATCTAATTAAGTTATTAAAACATAAAGATATTAAACAGGGGAAATAAACACGTTCCAATGAAGAGAGATGTCTTGGATGGTGTAATCAGGAAACAACTTTGAGGAAGAGCAGCATGAGAAGCCTAGCAAATGAGCAGAGGCAAATCGATCCGACCAGCCAAAAGAATTGTAAAGAAAACCTCTTTGATTTCGCTCAAACCATAGTTATGAGAGGATGGCTTTGACCTCATTTGACCAAAGAATTTACGGTTTAGATGATAAATTTGGACCGCCAATCACCTAATATACATTAGCTTTGAAGGATGGTCCGAAAGCCCATCTAAGGTTGAAATAAGACAATAGCTTCCACCAGCAATTTCTAGAGAATGAGCATTCGATGAATAAGTGTTGAAGATCCTCTGCAGAAGCACAGCAAAGTGGACAGACTGAAGGAGAAAAGGAAAGGTCTTAAAAAGTGGTTGAGCAGTTTAGGGATCTGAAGAGCATTATCCATGTTAGAATGTTGATTCTTTTGGGACTTTTGGACTTCCAAAGGGCTCGAAATATGAATTTCTCTAGGGGCGGTGAAGCTATTAAAAAATTGGATAGGGATTTCGCTGTGTAATAGAGTTATTTAATTTGACGCCAATTAGTGAACTATGAAAGTTAATGACAAATATTGGAACTGCTCCTTCAGAGCTTACAAAGTTAAATTATCAGCAAGTTTTTTTTCTCATTAGATCTGAGACAAAACACTCTACCAAGGGAATAAAAGGATGCAAAATCTTTTCAGGAATACAAGGGATCATAACAACCCAAAAATGAACAAATAAATAACAGGAAAATAAAAAAAATTATCACTGAGTCTGAGATCAAAGAAACCATAGCCATCAGTCAGTGGTTGAAAACTACAGGAGATAT
Source organism: Cucumis variabilis (assembly GCA_037974545.1). Classification (NCBI taxonomy): domain Eukaryota; kingdom Viridiplantae; phylum Streptophyta; class Magnoliopsida; order Cucurbitales; family Cucurbitaceae; genus Cucumis; species Cucumis variabilis. The sequence goes on along the minus strand of JBBPDI010000005.1, from coordinate 16,527,644 downwards.
CATGGGTTACTGCATCTTCAAAGAACAACATAATGATAAAACTCACTGATTTGGAAGCCGTTGATGGTCAAGCTCATTATAAGGATCAATTACCAGTCCAGAAACTCCATGCCTTAAAACTGCTGCTTTTGCAAGATCCAAGACCCAACTAATACTTGGGAGGGAATCCTTTTCAGACCTAGTCAGGTTAAAAAGAGAAATGACACTTTCAAAAGCACATCAAAAGGTTTATAGGAGGTAAAGATGAAAGAAGGAAACAAAACAAAATTATTATGATTAAAATGGCATAAAAATCAATTTAGTAAAAACGTCCATTTGTAGTGTACTTGGTCATTTAGAGAGTTGAGTTTAACATTCAAGAAGGTACAACCATCATCAGAGAGCTTTGTTTGGACCTTTATCAACTTTCCTCCTTGTCCTAATCTTGGTAACTTTTGCATTGAAGGAAGTTCTCCCATCATGCAAATATTGAAGGAAATTTTAAGCATATCAACGAAAAATCAGTATTTACTATTTAGTACATGACATTACTTTGGGTTGGAATTGCATCGAATGTTATAAAAAAGTTCCTGAAAAAATTACAAGTAAAGCACAAAATCAAGATCTGATCATGCCAAGGACATTTTCTTCGAGCCTTGTTGCACTCTTTGACATATCAGAGAACTAATATTTGCTAACTGTATTTAAAACAAATAATAACGTAGAACTAGAATGTTAAGCAGATACTATAAAAATTCAACGACTGATATATATCTTTTATTTACGAACTTAAGATTAGTCTTCACACAAACTTGCAATGTACTTGTAACTTAAGATGTGCACTGCTGGTAGTAATATATGAATATTAAAAATAACCAACAAGATAATACAAGGACTTTTCCATTTACCTTAAAAGAAAAAATGTATCGTCTAACCATTGCTTGCCTTGCTCCAACTCCTCATTACTCAATCGTTCAACAGAGCCACCATAACTAGAGATGGCAAAGAGAGACAAAATGACATTATTGCAGAAATATTGAGAGGGAGAAAATGATTGTGGGTTAATTTGAAGACTATCTTCAAAATATTTATAATTTTTGTTTTCCAAATTAAACGAAAATTTCATTGAGAAAATTTTTCAAAACCATTATGATGAGAAAGTTTGTAAAATTTAAGATCATTGTTTGACTCAAGCCATTATTCACAAGTGTTCGGAAACAAACTAAAACAAAAGTAGGAGAAAGCTTTCACTGAACTTTTTAATCTAAAGAAGATATTGGTTCGAACAATCTCCCCAACAAGCCCTTCTCATTTATATGCAAAGACTGCAAATAATGTACTTCGACACTCCAACAGCCAAACCTATAACATTCTCATGAAACAATTACATACTGCAACCTATAAGGGGGCTTGGCCTAGAATACTAAGCACTGGTTCCAGACCATGACTGGAAGACTGCAACTTCAAATTGTCCCCGCCTAATCACTTAAGATATATTTTTGGTATTACTAGTACATAACAAGGAGGAACAGTGTCTTTCTTCTTCCAATAATTGTCCTTCCTTGACACTAAGGAAGTGTTTGAGACAAGTAGTGAGTTATTATAGTTCTAGGTTATTATAGTTTGATTATAATAGTTTGTATTTGGAGTGTAGACTATTTTTCCGTGTGTAGACTATTTCTGCTTGATAACGAAATAGTAAACATTATAGCAAAAAAAAAAAAAAAAATATGAATGTCAAATAGTAAAAACGGTAGCAAATTGGAAGTTTTGAAATAATCTTCACTGTAGCTAATTGGCCACTTGCATTGTGAAATCTTTGCAGCCTCAGTCACACTTAATTCTATACGTATTGTGAGTATTAACTTTTACATAGGCCTATGAGGATTTGAGTTAGATCTTATAGAGTTATCAGTATGAACTATGATGTATCTCACTCAATTTCAAACTGTTTTCTTTTTAGGTTTTTAGAGTCAGTTTCTTATCATTGGGGGGACTTTGTACCGCCCACCCCCCTTTTTTCTTTTTTCTTTTTTCTTTCTATTTGTTATGGTGTGAAAAACAATATAGACTTTTGTACCCACTAGACCTCGACATCCAGATTGGAGCTCTCTTCAATAGGATTCTTGACTATTAAATCTACTCATAATAGATTTGTGATAATAATATTTCATGATAAATAACTTCTGAGAATAGAATCTAACAACCTTGTTGAAAAAAATACTTTTAGATCTAATTGGAGCAACAAAGTATTGAATCTTTGAGCAATAAGATGGCCTGGTTCATAACATTTCAGGTAGGAGGCTTTATCTTTGAGCTCAAGATCTCTTTTTATCTTGTCATTTTTATCTAATTGGAGCAACAAAGTATTGAATCTTAATAGACTAGCAGAAAAGTACTCCGTACTCTACCACTTTGAACTCAAGATCGTAGGGTTCAAAATGATGGTTATAGGATCAAGGGTAGTGAGAGAACAAAAATTACAAAATAAGCCTTACCGTCCAACAAAGAAAGGCTTCCTGATGTGTTTCTCCAATAGTTTTCTACCATGCTCTCGAACCTAATCATAATTCATCAAAATAAATTTAAATTAAAACAGAGTAGAAAAAGGAAGAAAAATTAAGAAATAACATCTGTCCGATTTCCTTATTTATTAGGTATAAATATTATTTTTCTACGTTTGTGACAAAAGTTATGTCATAAAATAAATGAATGAGTATAAATGAATCTCATTCAGACAGAGAAAGTACAAAGGAATGTGGGGTCACAAAAAGGGACTCCAGCTGGCCATGGAAACAGTGACACTATACTAATCACCAAGTATTAAAAACTATAAGATCATCTTCCAAAACTTGTTCCCCGTTACTCTTCTATTATCAGTTTCTGTTTAGTTCTTTCATATTATAGGCTGTTTCATATACATATGCATATAACTTACTGCATCCACATTCTCCTACCATGCTTCCTAAACTAATGCTTCCAGAGGTTATCCCAATAACCCAACATCGAAAATGGCAAAATAAATTTGGGAAAGAGAAAGGAGAAGTTATATTCGTCAGCCTATCAATTTAACTTGAGCAAGAGAAACAATGTTTCATTTTAAAGGCAATAATTCACATGCTAAGAAAACATTACCGAAGTACACTCAGAAAGCAACCTACCACGTGTCAGAAATAACTAGACAAAATTGTTTGCTTGAGTGGTACTAGTAAGAATAAAATGTTCTAAAAAATTAATTGTTTCAAGACCAAAATTAATTTTGGAACTACAGTGAAATACAGATATGGAAGTCATAAGAGAAACATCCAAAATGCAACATCTAAGAGAGCGACCATCAGCCATAAGTCTACAAGCCATCTGAAAAGATCATCAAGCATTATGCTGAGATTTTCCACATCAAGCGAAATTCTTCTTTTAGAATAGCCAACAAGGTTAAGAAAAGGGCCATACTGAAAAATATCAACCATTGGGTAGCTCAGAAGTCTGAACAGCTTACCTTATTTTCCATAGAGCAGAGAGCAAATTTCCAACCAACACTTGCATTAAGATTGCATAGCAGAGCATCAATCCACTCGCTTTTGCCTGAATTAGGAACACCAGTAACAATGGTAAGCTCCCCTGGGACAACCTGTTTTAAATAAACGCATTAGCTATAATAAAATCTAAAAAACATTTTGCCAAAAATTTTTTTGTATGTTTTCATATTTCAACATAAAAAAGGATCGCATCCTACAATAAGTAACAATACACAAAAAACAATCCAATTACCTTCATTCCATTAAATTACTGGATATTATTTTCAATGTGTCTCAGTTTTAATTTTTTTGTTGTAATCTTATATTCGCTTTTCATTCACTTCCTCGTCAATTTATATCCTAAGCACATTTATCTCTTTTCATTAATGCAACTCTATTAACTTCCAGATGTCCAAATGCAACGGGAATAATCTTCCATTCACAGCAAAATCATTCTGCATAAGCTCTGATAAGTTTCCAGTCATGGCTAAAAAGTCAAAATCATCCCTAACCAGAGAAATAATAACATCATCCAGGAAAAAGCAAAGATCTAGAAATAGTTGAAACATTAGCCAGTAGTATTAATTTTTGCAAAGAATTTTGTGGGTTTAAGAAACGCTTTCTAGTTGCAAAGATGAAAATCTAAGTTCAAATGGGAATAAAATGGAGTTTAAATATTGCACAGATGAAATTTTTAGTGTTTTTGTAAATGTCCTCAGAAATTTGTGGATTCCTTTCATGGGTCGTTTGGTATGAGGGAATATTGGGTGAGAATGTGAATGTGTTTTGTAAACCCATGTTTAGTGAGAGATCTTGACTTATTTGTCTGGGAAAATGTTTGTCCCAGGCATCCTATATGCCTGTCAATGCAGGACTTTTAATCCTATGGGTTTGTGTGAGATTTCCTCTTTCCTTCCTCCTCTATTTCCTTTTCTTTTCTTTTTTTCATTTATTAATTTTCTCTTTACTTCTTTTTCTATTTCAACCTTTTTTAATCATTTTTCATGTTTCTTCTATATTCTTTATTTGTTTAATCTTACTCTATTTTTCTTAGCATATTTATTTTTTTATACTTTCTATTATTTATCTTTCCATTTTTGTCATTTTATTTTTTATTTTAAATCATTATAATAATATTTTTTACTTGTTTTTTTCTTCTATGAATGAAAATTAAATCATATTATCTAAAATGATTTCAGAATATTGACTTAAAATAATAAAATAACTAACAACTAATTTTCTAGAAAATAACTATAGAGCAAATTAATTGTGTAAATTAACTTGGTTGAATTTAATACTCTTATTGCATAAAATTAAAAGTTATCACACAATTTAAATAAAAAATCATTTATTTATGCAAAATATGATAATATTATCATGCAACACCAAAACCCTACATTACTTATTTCTAGGAAAAATTGACAGTAGTCTCGCACAACCAAACACAGTTATCTTTAATTTCCAGACATTTCATTCCTACACATTCTTTTTTCAGACATCTCTAACTCCCAGCCCCAGACATTTATAAAACCTTGAACCAAACAACCCCTCAATGAATTAGAAAAGGGTCGCTACTCTTGAGTTGAAAATCAATATATTTTCATGTAGATAGTATTCTCTTTCGATGATAAATATTAGATGTTCTCTTTGCTAAGCTATTTTGCCTTTACAGGATAAATCTTATTTATCAATCTTTTTTCTTTTTGTATTTTTTGTTTCTTTGTTAAAACTTCTATACAACATATCTCATTACCTGATAACAATGCATTCAGTAGCTCGAATAAGAATCAATATTTCCAAAGAATGAGTTTGCTAGTTTGAACTCACATTGTACAAATCATTGAGACACTTCCATCCAGTCGGGACACCAAACTCATTTCCAAATTTTTTGTGATAATATGCATCAATCTCGTGGAAGTAATCTTTGAAGCGAAATAATCCACTTATAGGATACAACTCTGCGTTGTCAACAACTTCCTTCAGGGCCTCAGGGCCCAAGTACATCAAAACCTAAACACAATTTAGAAGAGAAGTGATCCCATTCCATGCAAACATTGACAATCATTTGTTGGTAATATTAACAAAGTTTAGTTTTTCTAGCTTTTAGCAGCAGCCACTTGCATAAATACAATTATTACCAACTTAACTCAACTTTGCACCTCAAACATAGACAATTATTACCGAAAAATAATTATTATCAACTCAACTCTATGTGTTAAACGCACCCTTAGATTCATTGCCTAAAGCAAGCTTTGTCTACGCAAAGGAAAAAATTTAGCAGAAATACCTACAACATTTCCCATCAAAGCATTACATATAATAAACATTAACTTTGTCATGAGAAAGAAAATATAGACATCCTGAGAAGGTAAATTTTATTTATTAAATATAAATAAATAAATGTATGGCAAAACGATAATTGATCAGTAATTCCAACCTCGTTTGCATCTTTGAAATGATCGACCTCATTCTTTTTTGGCCATTTGACCCTCCAACATCTAAAAATAGAAAATGAAAATGTCTGTTACTAGCCAAACTATTCTGCATCTAATCCAGCAAAATAATGGATTGCAGTAAGAAAAATGACAAAAAGAAAACCTTTCCCTCCCAACACGGCGTGCAATCTCCTCTGCTAAAGCTTGACCAGGAGTATCCCCATCAGTAGCAAGTATAATGCGTGAGGCCTATCAATTTCAATAAGTTAAGCAGTTTCCAATGGCCTACTTTGCTTTCATGCTTAAAAGAAATGGGATTATATCAGCCAACCTTATTCAAGTAGTCTTTGCAGTTCCATAGAAACTGATACTTCTTATCCTAGCTTCACAAGAAACATGAAATATGCATTTCAATCAGACTAAAATAAATTTACATCAACCAAACCAAATAATAAGCAATAATATTTCAATTTTTTATAATCTTATGATAATGTTTTCTTGTGCACAGGATGAATATTTTCAAATGAATGACGTTGCACATGATTAGATATTACAAATGGACTGAAACCATAGTTATTGGCCAAAAGAGAACGATACAGGAATTTTTCTTTTAAGCATACCTGCCCACAGTAACCACTAATTTTTTATCCCACAAAGATAAACCTTCCCACATCATTTTAGAAAAGGAGTGAGGCCATTTAACAGAATGGTATGCAGGCAAATTAAACACACAACATTACCCACATAGCTGTAAAATGGGAGAAAGAGCTAGAATGGACAATAAGACAAGAATACTTATCCAAAAACAAAACAAGACAGTACATCTCAAACTAACCGTCACTAACAAGGAACTAGCATAACATGAAAGTTTCAACAAATATGAGGCCTTTCAGCAGAATGGATATCATCACATAGCCCCTTGTAAATTATTTGTGCATAAATGTTTATACAGCCTGTTTACTTTTGTATTATTATTTCTCCTGATGAAAGTGATTTGCTAGTCAGTTTTTTTAGAAAAAATATAATGAAATCCTTCACTAATGCTAATTAAATAACTTCATCAAGGAAGATTTTCTAGCTAGCCATATACGCCAGTTCTGTAAAACGTCTAGTTAGACATATTTTAATCTGCAGAGTGTAGAGTGAAGACAACTTCAGTTACTTGATGTGGATGCGAGAGAACATGAAATTAAAATAGAAATTGAGGGGAAAAAACATGTATTCTGCAGAAAGAAGACCAAGTCTGTTAATAAGTACAGAATTCGAGAAATGAATCAGGTGGATTGTGAGTCAAGAAAAGACTACCAAATCTTGTTTATAAACAAATCTGATGGCTAAGGTTAAGGCTTAAAAAAAATTCAAGGTTCTGAAAGAGTAACCTTGTCTGCAGGAGGTACGTCCTTCTCGGAAACTGATGCTGGTGCACCATCAGGAACACTCACGCAATTATGGATACCAGCTTCTGCCATTGAGAGCTTGTCTATCTCCCCTTCAACCTATATTACAAAGGAAAATTATGAGTAATATATCTAAGTGGAGTGATTTTCCATACTGAATAACTCATACTATGATGATATCACTTGTGCCATCTATGTCATCGATTCCATAAAATATTCTCTCAGTATTGGGCTCCTGAAATAAAGGAATGGTAGACAATCAAATGATGATTATATATATTAATTCTTACAACAACACTATACAAGTAAAGCAGATGGCACACTTTTCTAGTGGGAAGAAGGTAAAATCAAAATGATTTAAGATGAACTGAGTTTAATCTAAGAATATATTTTAAGCCTTTAGGATTAGGATAAGTAAAAATTTATCATACAGTTTTATTTATAAGTTGAACCAAGAACCTGCCAGAACTTTTTGTTGGCATCACGATACTTGCAACTAATTAATGTTCCACCTCGATAATACGTAAATGCAACAGCAATCTGTAGAAACAAGTGCAAGCAATTAGAAAAAGCAAATCATGGTAGAATTTTACTCCCGTAAGCATATTAAAATTTATACAAAGCAAAAGTTATGGCTTCAATATCACCAAAATAACCAGAGCTTTCAAGTTTCTACACGAATGCTGTCAAAATATGCTTTGTAGCTAAAACTACTTAATTTCCCTTTGAGATCTGCCCCTCCCCGCCCCCCAAATGCACAAAATAAGCAGAAGATGAGAGCAACTAAGATGATGAGGTCCATCACAACGAATCATCAAAAAGGTCAAAACTTGTAACTTTACAGAAACCGTGCCCCTTAATCCACAAGAGAGAGAGAGAGAGAGAGAGGTCAAAGGTAAACTTGTTTCCTAGTTTTCCCTTTTTTCCTTTGTAGTTTTCCCTTTCAAAGATTCAAAATGCAATACATTCCCAATATTTCTTATCTAATTCAATGGCAGAATATTAAGAATACTTATTTTCACTCAATGAATAGTCTGTTTCTTTTTAGTAAAAAAATAATAATAATTCAAGGCAGCTATATAGACAACAAAACATTACAAAAGATCCAACTGCAACTTATGAAATTGAAACATTCTTCCACAGTTAATGAAGCACAATTTATCAATACAGATTTGAAATGCAATTTAGCATGCTTAGATGCCATTAAGGAGTCGTTTGGTTTAAGGTTTCATAGATGCCTGGGAATAAGATGACAGTCCTTGGTTGAGCATGGAAAATGCTATCAGAATTTTATGGACAAAAAATATGTTTGAATTTATTATATGAAATTAAGCAGAAAAGTCTTATATAAATTTAATAGATTAATTAATTAAACAATACATTGATAAAATTTGATTAATTTGTAATCAATAATAATTTCAACTATAAATACTTGAAAATTGAGTAATTTATAATTAGTTTTTTTAAATAAATTGATAATTAAAATTAACCCATTGATATATTTAACGAATGTAATATTAATTATAATCTAATATTTAATCATGTTTATAATTAATTAAGTCTATCGTTAGTAATTTCAATTTTAATTAAATACTATAAGAAAATATATTTTAATTAAATATCTTAAATAAAAAAAATTGGAAAAATGAGATAGGAGTATGATATATCAATAAAGAATACTAAAAAAGATTTTATAAATTTTATATGTTTTTAATGAATGAAGTAATATAAATTAAAACTAATCTCAAGAAATAATGGCTTGATTATTGAAAAAACAATAAAGCAATCAATTATTATTATTGAAAAATAAATTTTTGAGCTAACTAAATTTAATTAATCTTAGTTTATCAATTAAATATATTTAATATATTATTAGCTAATTAATTAATAATTTGTGTAAAGAAACAACTGTATTCATTTAATAATTTTTTATTGTAAAATAAGTTAGGTAAATATTTTATTAGACTGTTACTAATTTATTAAAATAAATATTTTATATTAATTGTTTAAAGTTAGTATTAATTAATTAACTGTTTTTCAAATGAAATTATAAAAAAAAACAAATAGAGGGGGAAAAGAGGAATAAACTCACTGTTTTGGAAGGGAATAAAAAACCCTGGTCTGTGGTAAATAAGGATGCCTGGGAATCAGTTATTCCCAGGCAAAAGTTTGAAAATTGTGAAACAAACATGAGTTTTAAATGTATGTGTCAATTCTCATGTAAAAAAATCTCAAACCAAACGACCCCTAAGAGATCATCATCCGAATGCCAATGCTCCATGGCTACTTCAATTCAAAAATAACTCCTTTTACCTGATTATCGTATCTTCTCTGCATAACTGAATTTTTTATCAATGTTTGCTTGGATATCAATCGCTCAGCGAAATAATCAACCAGCTGAAACAAGAAACATAATTATTTTCTCTATGTTCCACAATTGTAAGAGCAATTGAATTGCATATGAAAAGGAAATATTTATATCCATGCTTAGTTTACAAAATTATAGTAAATGCTTAAAATAAATTTCATTTGTTTAAAGAAAATAACTTATACGATTCAATAATTAATTCTTAGTTAAACAACTTAGCACTCCAAACTTATAGGCAAAAAAATAAATTATAAAGTTGTTAAAAAAATCTCTAAAAATAAAAATGAAAGTATACCCATTTTTAATGTGTTTAACAGGTTTTAATGCACTTTTGGGATAATTCTAAATTCTTAATTTCGAGAAAAATAAGTATTCCTAATAGAACAAAATGTAGGATTACAATAAAGGAAAAAGAATTGATGATCACCTACAAATAACATGTTTAGAAAACTACACAATAACATACATATATGCTTTCACACAGACCGGAAAGCAATAATTATCATCAAAATGAAGAAAAATATAAAATCAACAACCTGATCGCACAGTGGTTCAAGTTGTAGACTCTCCACTGTAATTTTCCGTATGTTCTGCTTAAGTGCAACTTGTCCTAAATCTTTATATGATGGCCGACCATCAGCGAAGGCCTGCCATCACAAACTATGCTAAGCCAAACAACTCAATCACGCATTCATATAGATTAAAACAATAAGTTCTTGTTTCTCAAAATGAACATAAATAAATAAACAGAAGTTTTATATATTAAAAAGAGATTAATGCTCAATGAAAACAAATGAAACCAATAAAAACAGTAAAGTAAAGTAACGGAAGAAATAAGAAAAAAAGGCACCAATGTGAACTTTTTTTCCATTTTTATAAGAAACGCTCACAGCAATCGAAAAAAATACATGAGCGATAGGACACCATCATTAAAAGCCAGTTGACCTACCCAAAGAAAGAAAAAGAAAGAAAACAATAATAAATAAATAAAACCCAACCATTCAATTAGCCTAAATAATAATAAGACAAGAAGAGAAGATCATTAGATCAAGAAGTTTTAGGCATGGAGATCCCAAATCTCCCTCCCTTTTAAACTTGGTAGTGGCCTATTGTGTTGCCTTAGCTTAGTAGCTCGATTCAATTTGTTGCCACCAATCTCAGTTTTGAACCTGTAAATAATCACGTAGCATAAACCACGAACAAATGGCTGATGATACAGTCCTTTTCTCAATACATAAAAATTATGTTGTTAATCACCATGTAAACCCTGTCACAGAAAAAAACTGAACTTCTTTGGAAATTTACTCTTCCAAATACTGACAAAAGCAAAAGCAATCTGGGTCGGAAAAGCAACAAACAAAATATGTAATAGGAACCAAGAGGAGAAGCCTAGCAAAGGATCGAGAGACCAAATTGTAGAGTCCCTTTCTCTCCCAAAGAACATGATGTTGGTCTAGAACCTAGCAAAGTAGGGCATGGTACATTAAGGACACATTATCGTTGTTAAGGAAATTACTATAAATGACCAAACTGCTGAAAATATTTACAAATATAGTAAAAGTTTAGAACCTACCAATGATAGATATGGATAGACACCGATAGTTAGATGTGTCTTGGGAGTATCCTAACATGTCGAAAAGTAAAAAAGTATAAATAAAATAATAGACACACCAACTGGTTTTCTATTATTTTAATAATATAAGTTTTAGGGGGATTAGGAAAAGGGTTATGGCCTAAACCTTGTTTGGGCGAAGGGTTCCATTCTTGAGGATTAGGGTTAAATAACCCTACAAACTATCCTACTTCATTTTTTCATAACCCTACAAATTTCCCTACTTCACCTTTTCATAACCCTACAAATTTTCCTACTTCATCTTCTCATAACCCTACAAATTTCCCTACTTCATCTTATCATAATACTACACCCATAACTCTTCCCCCAAACACATGTTATAATAACACCACAATTATAACCCTTCCACCAAACACATCTTATCATAATACTACAACAATACTCTTTCCCCCAAACACATATTATCATAACACTACCATTCATATTCCTTCGCCCAAACACATATTATCAAAACACTACCAATAATAACCCTAACCCCAAACACATATTATCATAATTCTAGGATTATCATAATCCTAGTCCCCCATAACCCATTCCCTCCCCCAAACGCACCCTAAGGGTTTTGTTTATTTAATTAACTTAAAAAAATCATATTTACTCTGTTTGCGTTTAGGTTTTCATATTTCCACTTCAAATAGTTGCTTTCTCTTCTTCATGTAGTAATTTTATACATAGTACACCTAAACAAAAAAGCTTGAGCTTTTTCTTTTGCACCTTGCGCGTATGCCCCATAAGACTATTGTGCCTCGAGCTTTAAAAAACAATGGGTGTGAGGCATATCTGCTCAGGATAACTTTATACCACAAAGCACTCCATGAAGAATCATCAGAACCACTTTGCCAGCAAAGCCTCTATTTAAAATCTCAGGCTCTGAATCCTTAATCCTACTAGTTCCACTAGCTTAACCACTAATTTCCAATTAACCAAATGAGACCCTTCCCCATCAACCCCTTCCCACAAGTAGTGGGGATACCTCTCAATTAAACTTTATGAAACATTCTATGATATTTGAACAAAATACAAGAAATTGAAACAAAAACCAAATTATCTCATAAAAATTAAAAAAAAAAGAAAGAAAAAAACAAAGCAAAACATAACTGAAGAACTATTCAAATCAACCCTACGTGAAAGGGCCCAAACCACATTTTGTGTGAAAGCATATCTAATTGAATTATTATAAATACCAGAGTATGGCCTTTCCAACCACATTTTCCACGAAAACAATTCCAAACAGCAGCCCCCCTGGTCATTTGAAATGGAAATTAGAAACTTATGATACTCAAAAAGAAAAAGGCCGTAGAATATATGCAGGTCAATGCAATTGAAAAATTGAAAAGTCCAGTGGATGGGAGGGAAATCCAGCCACCTTTCATTAGAAAAAAAGTATTAATTTCATTGAACAAAAAAAATAAAGCTAAGAATCAAACTAAGGTTAGTAGTGAACGAACTATGAGTTTAAGTCCTATCAACTTGTCACAGCCATATATGTATATCAAGAAAAAATAAATAAAGAATTTGAAAATAATCATATTTATAATAAAATTAAATTGATAACCTAAAAGATTGTTACAAAACATAAGGAAACATACACTTGGTCCTTGAGGATTGGTGTTGATGTCTATTTAATTCCCAAGTAACACTTAGTCCTTGAGTTTTGGAAAATAGTCATAAATGGCCCCTGTTGACCATTAGTTGACTGAAAGAAAAGTGGCGTGAGGTTTTTTGAGTTGCCAAGTTTAAATGACTTGAAATTACTAATTGATTTGATATTGATTGTTTATTATATGGTATAGTTTGTCTTTTTGTTTTTATTTTTCTTCTCCTTTTTTGATGTTGTTTTGTGATACAATATGATAGACATCCTATTATTCTACAATACAGTAGAATGGGTAAGAGAAAGAGGAAGCACGTGTGAAGGAAAACTTAGGCAGTGAGGGAGGGAGATAGGGGACCACGGTGGGCCAAAGTTAGTTAGAAGAAAAAGATAAAAGCCGGGTAAGGAAGAGGAGAAGGGCACGAAGATTTTGGTGAAGGTAAAAGGCTGAATTACTCCTAGAGAGAGAGGAGAAGCAGAAGGCCAGGTTCTACCGTTCTGTGTTTTGATTTTATTATTCTGAATTGTTCTGTTCTTAGTGTTTGAAGTAGTAGAAGTTAATCTACTTGTTGATTGTGAATTCCTGTTATCGTGATTCATTGTCTGAGTATCACGAATTTCATTCATATTGTATTTTCTGTTGGAGATATCAATAAATCATTGTTCTATCAAATTGGTATTAGAGCTCAAACCTGGGAAAACTGAGGGAAATGGGGAAGAAGAAAGCTGACACACGAGTAGAATTCCAGAAATTATCAGTAATTGGAGAAACTTTAAGGTCCATGGCACAGAGGATTGATCGGTTGGAGATCCAAATCAAGGAAAACCAACAACGGTTGTTAAAGTGCGTTAAAATGAGGGCGAAGGAAGAAACGAAATCGAGAGAAACAGAAGATTCACTAATGAAATATATTGACGACGTGATTCGTGAGAAATCTACGACGAGAGAAAAAGTAGTCATTCAGCCGAATAAAGATGAGTGAGAATAAGAAAGAGCAAGGTGAGGCATCGATACTTGAAATAATTGAGTGATCGAAGACAAGCAAGAAGATTATTGAGAAGTTAGAGGATCAAAGCCAAGAAACAACAACAGATATGGGTGAGTGAAGAGCACAGTCGAAGGGGGAAGGACACCGACAAAAAGAACCGAGAACGAAGGACGAACGAAGAAAATACAAATTGAAGAGAAGGTGAGTGATCGAAACAAGTTTGAATTACGAGTGTTTTGCGGCAAGGACTTCGATTCGTGTTTTCTTTGGACCGAACGAAATTTCCAAAAGTACAAATTAACCGAT
>JBBPDI010000005.1:16481851-16493448 GCA_037974545.1 Cucumis variabilis | reverse complement strand
CGTACTTAGTGAAATATGATACTTCAACCTGAATACTAGATTAAGAAGTTACTAATCATATTTACTTCTCATTTCAATAAACTAGCTCTTGTAAAGCTTGCAGAAGATGAGATCATCCTTAGAGTTTGAAACAGAAAAGGTTGTCTCAGTTGAAAAAGTGGAAGACCTGAAGTTATTTTAATAGATATATCATACTTAAAGTTATTTTGTATGCTTCTCAAAAGCTTGAGAAATTTAATATCTATTTCTTGTATTTTGGAACAAATTTATTGAATATGTTATGAAGTGTTCATCTTTCTAGATAATATATTCATTTTTATTCTATTTATAAACAACTTATATATAAGTTAAGACTAACTTGAGCAAAATTTGTCTTTAATACTGAAATGTTTAGTATGAAAGAAAAATGGTTTCTTTTAATGCAATTTTATGGCCTTTAAGATTTGGTCACATAAATATCAATAGGATTTTGGGGTTTTGTCAAGAGTAGACTTCTAAATCAGTTAAAAAATAACTCTCTACATCTAAGTGAATCTTGTCTTGAAGGAAAAATGACCAAAAGATCTTTTAATGGAAAATATCTCAAAGCCAAAGTACCTTTAGAGCTCATACATTCGTACCTCTATGGACGAATGAATGTCAAAGCTCGAGGAGGGTACCGATATCTCATTAGTTTCATTGATGATTATTCATGGTATGGTCATGTTTACCTAATATATCATATGTCTGATTCTCTTGTAAAGTTCAAAGAATATAAGGTTGAAGTTGAAAATGAATTAGGTAAACAATAAAGATACTTCAAATGGATCAAGGTGGAGAGTACATGGACTTGTGATTTTAAGACTATTTGATAGAACATGAAATCTAGTTACAACTCTCTACACCTAGTACACCTTAGTAGAACTATGTATGAGAAAGAATAAACTGAACCTTGTTAGACATGGTTCGATCTATGATGAGCTTTGCTCAGTTGTCAGATCCTTTTTAGGGATATGCTTTAGAGACAACTATGTATATTTTAAGTAATGTTCCCTCTAAAAGTGTTTTAGAAGCACCTTATGAGCTTTGGAAGGACGTAAAGGAAGATTACGTCACTTTAGAATTTAGAGATGCTCGACACACGTGTTGGTGCAAAATTTTAAGAAATTGGAACATTATTCAAAATTAGGCCTATTCGTAAGGTTTATGATCCTCAAGATAATAAAGTATTTGTATGAACAGATGTAACATTCTTTGAGGAAGACTACATCAAGAATCATCAACCATATAGTAAACTAGTATTAAGTGAGATTTTTATAAATGCTAGAAACATACCTAGTTCATCAACTAAAGTATTTGATAAAACTAGAAAATATAGCCAATCAAGTTGTTCTCAAGAGTTGAGAGGGCGTCGACTTAGTGGAAGAGTTGTTCATCAACCTGATTGCTACTTGAGTTTAACTGAAACTCAAGTCATCATACCTAATGATGGCGTAGATGATCCATTAACCTATAAGCAGCCAATGAATGATGTAGATGGTGACCAATGGATCAAAGTCATGAACCTTGAAATGGAGCTTATGTACTTCAATTCTGTCTGGACTATACTAGATTAACCAAATGATGTAAAACCTATTGGTTGTAAATTGATCTACAAGAGAAAATAAGACCAAGTCGATAAAGTACAAACTTTTAAGGTCCAACTTGTAGCAAAGGGTTACACACAGAGAGGAGTAGACTGTGAAGAAACTTTGTCTCCTGTTGCTATGCTTAAGTCGATTATAATACTCTTGTCCATTGCCACTTTTTATGACTATGAAATTTGAAAGATGGATGTCAAGACAACATTTTTTAATGTTAATCTTGAAGAGAGTATCTATATGGCTCAACCAGAGGGGTTTATAAAATAGGGTCAAGAACAAAAGGTTTATAAGCTTCTAAAATTCAATTACGGTTTGTACCAAGCATCTAGATCTTGGAATATAAGATTTGATAATACCATCAAATCTTATGGCTTTGAGCAGAATGTTGACAAACCTTGTGTTTACAAAAGAGTTATCAATTTTATTGTAGCATTCTTAGTTCTATATGTCAATGATATTCTACTCATTGGAAATGATGTGAATAATCTTACCGACATCAAAGACTGGCTATGTACGCAATTTCAAATGAAAGATTTGGGAGATGCACAATATGTTCTCGGAATCTAAATTGTTCAAAACCGTAAAAACAAAACACTAGACATGACTCAAGCATCTTATATAGACAAAATGTTGTTAGATATAAGATGTAGAATTCCAAAGGGGATATATTGTTGTTAAGTATTTTATAAAATAGTTTAAGAATTCAAAGACTACATGTTTGTGTACATTGCTAAGAATTTAATCCTTACTTAATACATTGATTATGATTTCTAAAGATGCTAGAAAGTCTACATCGGAATTAGTATTCACACTATATGGAGGAGCAATAGTATGCAGAAGCATAAAGTTAAAAATTATACTACCTTATCTGGGTAATTATATAGAGTGATACAAGTTTTTCAGAATTACTTAAAACTTTGAAGGAAATTTTGCCTACTACCAATTGAGCTCCCAAATTCATTGTATGCAAAGAAAACCTTAGGTGCATTAGTGATGGAATATGAAAAGATTCATGCATGTCCTAATAATTATTATCTCTATAGGAAAAAATTTGCTAATGCAGTTGAATGTCCTCAATGTGGTCAACCAAGGTGGAAAAATGTTAATAATATAAATGATGGGAGAAAGGAAATTCCCGCAAAAGTGATATGGTACTTTGCACCAATTCCATGATTCAAAAGGTTGTTCAAAAGTATGGAATGTGCTGAAAACTTGACTTGACATGCTAGTCACAGAGTTGAGGATGGTAAGTTACGACATTCAGCAGACTCTCTATCATGGAAGTTAGTAGACTTTAAATGGCCAGACTTCGGTTTTGAGTCCAGAAATCTTCATTTAGCATTGTCAGCCGATAGAGTAAATCCTCATGGTGACATAAGTTCTAGATAGAGTTGTGGCTGGTAGTGATGGTTATTAATCTTTCACCATGGTTGTGTATGAAAAGAAAGTACATGATGCTATCAATGCTAATTTTGAGGCCAAAACAATCGAGAGATGATATAGGCTCATACTTAGCACCATTAATTAAAGATTAAAACTTTTATGGAAAAGTGGTGTTGAATGTTATGATGCTTATCAAGAAGAATTATTCAACATAAGGTCAGTTTTGTTGTGGATAATCAATGTTTTTCTTACATATGGTAACCTTAGTGGATGTTGTGTGAAAGGGTATAACGCATGCCCAATTTGTCGAGATAATACAAATTCTATAAAGTTAAAGTGTAGGAAGAAGATGACATCCTAGAACATCGTAGATTTTTAGCACATAATCATCCGTACTGATGACAAAAGAGGTCATTCAACGGTAAAAAAGAACTTGGTACAATTCCACAACCACTTTCTTGAGAAGATGTGTATTTAAAATTGAAAGATCTTGAATTTACTAGAGGGAAGAATAACCTTAAGAATCCGTCAATGAACAAAAATGACAAGATTTGTTGAAATAGATTATCTTCCATTTTTTAGTTTTCATACTGGAAAGATCTTCATGTCAGATATTGTTAAGATATGATGTACACTGAAACATGTTTGTATGAATATCTTAGGTACACTTCATGATATTCCTAGGAAAACTAAGGATGGGTTGAATGCTAGACACAATTTAGTTGATCTAAAACTTCGACTAGAGCTTGCCCCTATCGGCAATAAAAAGAAAATATTCATTCGTCTTGTGTGTGATACTCTAAGGATGAAAAATGATGTGTTTTGAAGACTTTGTGAAATAAAGATGCCCGAAGATTACTCTTCTAATATTAGAAACATTGTGTCAATAACAGATTTAAAACTTAATAGTTTAATATCTCATGATTGCCATGTCCTCATACAATAGTTATTTCCCATTACAATAAGATCGGTGCTACCAAAACATGTTCGTTATACTATAACTAGGTTGTACATCTTTTTCAATTATGTATGCAACAAGGTATTAAATGCGCAACAACTAGACAAGTTGGAAGAAGATATTGTGGTAACATTGTGTTTATTTGAAAAATATTTTCCTCCTTCATTCTTCACAATCTTGATTCATTTCACAGTACACATAGTTATAGAAGTCAAACATTGTGGCCCTTTTATATCTTCGATGGATGTATCCCTTTGAAATATTCATGAAGGTCATAAAAAATTTTGTGAGGATAGATATCCTCTAGAAGGTTGTATTGCTGAAAGTTATTTAATAGAAGAAGCTGTTGAATTTTGTACTGATTTCTTATCTAGAGTAAATCTCATTAGGCTTGGTACTCATAAGTCACAAGACCATTTAGATACTTCAAATATTGGTAGACAATTGTCCATGGGAGTTCTCTTCAAACCTGAACAAGAACTTCTACATCAAGCTCATTGATATGTCTTGAAAAAAACAATTGAAGTCCAACCATATATAGAGTAAGTCTATCCATTGCTTTCTTGATTCTTTCATTGACTTTTATATAATTAATCTAACTATATTACATTGTTTAAATGATGACTACAAAGAAAATATATGAAGGCTTTGCAACTATAATATCAAAATAAGTCTAAAACTCATAAATGGCTTTAAGAGAAACATAATCAAACTTTTATACATTGACTATGAGAAAAGGTATATCGTTGAACCTAGTAATTTAGTTACACATGTTATGTGTCAAAATTGAAATACGAATTCTCATGGTAGGTATCAACTGAGCATGAAGTTCGAAATATTGTAGTTTCAGATAACTTAAGGTTGATTGCTCATGGCCTTCATCCTTTTTTTATTACATATGGTAGTTACGCAATATATGGATGTCATTATCACATAAAGTCTTGTGATAAGGAACAAAGTGTACAAAATAGTGGAGTTAGCTTAGTTACAAAAATTATGAAAGTGTCTAGTTCTAAAGAAAAAATCTCGTCATTGGAGATATGTCATTCTATGAGTGATACAAGATATATAGGAATTCAATTATAATATGTTTAATGTTTCTGTGTTTAAATGTGATTGAGTTCAAATTAATGGCGGTGTTTGGATCGATGAACTTGGTTATATTTTAGTTGATTTAAATAGAGTAGAACACAAGTCAGACTCCTTCACACTAGCAAGCCAAACAAAACAAGCATTTTATGTTGAGGATCTAAGCGATGTTAGATGGTTAATTATGCTTACTCCACTACAAAGAGACTTTGAAGATAGATATAACAACAACGAACTAGGTGATACAATACCACAATGTCAAGGAATACCCAATGATATGCCAGATGTCGGTTTAGATAATGACTTGGATGACAACATCTCTGTGCACGTACGATCATATTATGAAGGCATATGAATACCTACATAATATTATAATGGTGTTATTTAAAATTTCAGACTAATGGTACCATGAGTTTATCATGTTCATTAATCTCATTTCATTTTTTTTTATTGTTTAAAACTTGTATATTATGCTAATTGTTTCTAGATTTTGATTGACAACTTTCGATTAATATGCCACATGGATGATTTTAATGAAGAACTTACCAGTGTTGGTGAGTTTAATGCAACATTTGGAATTAAGGTTAAGGAAGAAGATCTTGGTATTGAAAATGAAACCCTAGAACAGATAAAAAGACCACGAGGACCTACTATTATATTCGATGTAACTCGCATTAGAAGTTTGGAAGAGAAGGTTGTGAGGTACAATGAAGACGAAGTACTTATTGGTGAGAATGGAGCGAAGTTAAAGTCTTTTATAGGATCTGCGACACATTATCATGTCCCTATCACATATATGTCTTGGAAAAGTGTGTCTGCAGAATTGAAAAATAAGATATGCAGTATAGTTGAGGTAGTATATATAATTTCAATGTGTTTATATTGATAATGTTCTTGATGTATGTACACTTTACTGATTACTTTTAAATATTTAGGCCGAATTCGTCATTGATTCAAGATCTAGAAAAAACATTCTCTAAACTACAGGCATTTTGTTTCATCAGTTTAAGAACTGGCTAACAACAAAATACATTATGCCACATAAGGATGAACCACAACTCCTACAAGTTCTACCAGAAAAGTATTCATTCATTGATCAAAATCATTAGGAAGAATTTGTAAGGTCAAGATTATGTGAGACTAATTTTCAAGTATGAAAAATGTTTATTGATCAAAATTATTAGAAATAATATGTGTTACTTTCTCATTAGCAAATACATTTGAAAATAGGAAACAATACAATTGCAACAAGATCATCAATCTAAGAACAAGTACAACCATAGAATTTTGGGAAAAGGTTATGTCGATCTTATTGAGGAAATGGTAAGAATTATTTTATATTCTCACAATTATTAAGTTTATCAAACTTTATCAAAGGTTATACCAATTTCACTATGGAATTAGAATGTAAAAGAAGGAAGGATCAAATGAAGTTGATTTTTATCGAGCCAACTTGTGAAAGAAAGCTCGAGTTAACAAACAAGGGGAGTATGAGAACGACGATGTTTTAACAAGTTGCCCATAAAAATAGTAAGACTACTTGTAGATTACACATTTGAATTAACCATACATAAGCATTTCTATAACGTAGATTAAAGTTGTTACTGTTTTAGGATGTGATGTCAATGAATACAGATTCATCGTCCCTCAAAGGACATTCTTCTAATGATGTCTTAACCCAAGCATTGGGTAAGAAAAAGCATCATGGTTGTATCTGTGTGGTCGGTGGGTATGTTACTCCTATAACTTAGTTTCATTTAGTAAAAAAGACATCAAAACGTGAGGAGGAGATTCTACTTGAGAATAAAGAACTTTGAAGCCACGCTAGCGAATTAGAAGCATATATTTACTCAAATTTGTGTACACCATTATCTATACATGGGAGATGTTCGAAGCCAAATTTCTTGGAGGGGATTGATTCGAAACAGATAATCAAAGAGAAGAGTAAGTTGAAAGTGGTTGAATGTGAAACCCCAAAATTTCTTAGATTCTTGGAACTTGTTAAAATTTGGTTAAGACAAGAGAAAAAGAGATTTGTAGGACGAGAATGTAAAATTCTTAAAAGAAACATTAAAATTTTATGTCAAGTCAAGTAGGAAAAATTGGAAAATTTTGGTTAAGTGTCAAATTAGAGAAACATTAGACATTTAGAGGTTAAAATGAGCAACTAAGGGAGACCATATAACCTCTAAATGATGCTTTTTAAGCAGCAAGATGAAGCTTAATAACCTCCATGCTTAGATGTTTGAACATGGACTAGGCGGCTAAAGACATGTGTTTCTATTAGGAAAGATGGCTTGAGAGGTTAGCAAGAGTTTATCACAAAAGTTTTTGGCTAGGCAAGAAATCTCCTTAGAGGTTATCTAGGCATTTGGATGGCTAAACAAGAAGGCTTGAGAGGTTAGTATGGACGAGAAAGGATGTCTTTGAGAGGTTACGCAAGATGAATTGGAGGCTAATGCAGCAAGGAAGGATTGAAGGTTCAAGGGACATTAGACGTTTATGTCTGGTGAGAAAGAAGGACGATAGAGGTTAGGCAGCCAAAGGCTATGCGAGAAAGAGGTTAATAGACGAAAGACATTGGGCGGCCAAGGCAATTCAAGAAGATCTTAGAGGTTAGCCATATCATTGGGACAAGTACGTGGCCTATTTATAGCAATCGGTTTAAGATCAAATCCAAGTGTCTTAATTACTTTTCATGCATTTTATAAGGTGGATTGGAAGTAGGACATGTAATTAAGAGCTTAAGAGGTGAGTCTAATCAAGGATGAAGTGTCAACTCATTTTCATGCAAGGCTCTCAAATAAACAACTTCAACTAAGATTTTCTCACAACTCACTCTTGCAAATTAACTTAAATTAGAATTAAAATCTCAGAAAACATGTATAGATTGTTAAGGAGGGTTGCTGTTCAAGTTGGATGTGAGAAGGTTTGCATTTTTATTCAAGGAAGGCGAGAAGCTCATTTTCAAGAAGAATCTGAGCAAGGTGTATTCCCAAATAGCTACAGAACTCGTCCTTTAGAGTTTTGCTCTGTGATTTTGAGGTAAGAAATTTAAGATATTTTAGAACAACCTTGTAGAAGGAAATTTTGTAAAAAAAAGTTATGGATTTTTTATGATTTTTCAAAGTTGGGTCAAGTACTATAGACGAAAATTGAGGTTCCAAGCAATAGGTTGATGATATGCATGTTAGGCGAGATGAACGTGATTTAATGTAATAGAGGTTATTTTGGGATACTTTAACACACATGACATGGCCATGGCATAACCGAGTGGCAGAGCATGAGCTTAGGCTGTGCATATGACTTTGCGTTGAGAGGTTAGCATAGGGTGTGTGGGGAGCACAACGCGTACAAGACACCCGATGGGTGCATTGGTTAGGCAGCAAGGACGCACGTGGCATCCCTCACTATGAGGTTAGGACCCGACATGTGGCCCACCTCAGCAAGGTTAGCACATGATATGCATGCACGATTCACCCCATCCACCATGTTAATGGGGATTGAAGGGCTATTTTCGAGCTATTTTGGACTCTTATGATGTTTTTGGAAAATTTTGGATATTTTCATGTTCAAGGGATTAATTAAGGATAAAATGTGAATTTTTCAAATCAAGGAGGTTTAAGAGAAATCTTATGATCAAGACTCAATTCAAGTGTTGTATGTAACACATTGATTTCAAGTTATTTATTAAACATGGTTTCAAGCTACACAAGCAATAGCTTGTGAAATAATTTATAAAGTGTGATTTTAAAGTTATTATTTCAATTTATGATTCACAATAAATGTTTATTAACTAATGATCAAGTTATACCATGTTTGAATGATTTCATGATCAAGGCGAAATAAAATATTTCAGTATTTTCAAATGTTTTCTCCTAGCTCGAATATTGCATGGGACTTATTGTATACATGTGGTTAACTCCATACTAATGGTAGGGTTGATCAACTTATAGTTTATGGACCATCATAAAGAATATATTTTTATGCATTAAAGGGGAGGGATAGCTTTCCAGTGATTGTTCCATCTTGGAACGAAAAGGTTTAATATTATATGTGGCTACGGACACTATCTTATGTTCAATGTTTCAAGTATGTATTTAAAGCTTCAGTTTTATATTAAATTGTTTTATGAAAACTTATTTTATAAAAGTGTTTCTGGATAAGTCTTTCGACTTACTCTTTCAAAATGTTTTCCCTCTTTCTAGGTACAGATTATGACTCTCTGCGTGCTGAACATAGTCCTGCCAAGCAAACTAATTTTGAGTTACAAAAGGAATAAATTTCTTAAAAGTATTACAATATTTACTTCAAATTTTACATCTTCATGTTTTATACATTTATAAAAGGCATTTTAAATGGGTTACACTACGGTTTTAAGGTATTCCAAAGTACTTCCGCTGGCCAATGTTTTAATGTTTCATGTATTCATGTCAACGGTCAGTTGAAGTTGTTCCAGAGGTGAATGGCTGAAGCTGACATCATGCCACATCTTAAACCAAGCAAGCAAGTACTCAGGGTGGTGTATGACATCGAATGTCAAGACTATTTGATAAATAAAAATAAGAGTACAGAGGTGGAATCGATGGAGAAACCAAAAGAGAATGAATCTAAAAGGAAGGAGGTGGAGAAGATTAATATAAATGACAATGAAGTAGAGTTGGACATCTTCAAGGTACGTGATCCACTAATAAACTCAAATTTCTAATATTTATATCTTACTACATCTATGTGTTGTTCTTGAAATATGAGAGAACCTTAATAAAAATGCCTAAGGAAAGAGAAGTTGTTTGTGAGTTGACATCAATTTTTCCAATAACTTTGAAGTTGATTCTCAGCTATGCTGAGAAGGTAATGGAGAAAGATTCTAGTATCACTATTCCACTAACTGTTAGGATTTTAAGTATCAATCAAAAGAGTTCTGTGCTTCGAGAGGACATCATTGGCCTATGTAACATGAATGAAGTCAAAAGGTTTACATTGGTGGCCTATATGACGTAAGTCAATTTCATTTCCTTGCATCTAACTTTTGTATCTCGTTTATGAGTTTAGAATATTTTGTAGGTACTTGTATTCATTTATTCTTGGTTTGAAGGAAAATGTTTTATACGTCTTTATAGATTAGTGGTCTCAAAATCAAACCAAATAGTTCTTACTCCTTTTAATCCTGGGTGAGCCCAAGTTATTTTATTAGTTGCATTGATAATAAAATAGTACTTATATTTTGTATAATTAGGGATCATGCACTGCTTGCCAAGTAACGACCCAACTTTTGGAATTAAACTGTGGTCATTACTTTAATAGAAAAACATTTCTTTTAAACATGAGTCTTTATAAAATCTATCAAGTCAAATAACATCAAAGAAACCTTTATTCAGGTCCTATTTCAATCAACCAAAATTTTAGAAGTACAATTTGCAAAACAAAAATTCATTACTCCATTAAATCATAAAAATTTTCTAAACAGTCTCATGTCCTTAAGAAAATAACAAAACATAGGCGGAAACATTTTGAACGACATTCCCTATGGAAGTCACGCCTCTTTCTTACCTCTCGCCGGTCTACCTCATTTATTATCTTTGCCTAAAAAATATCAAATACAAAAGGGTGAGTACAAACATACTCAGTAAGAGACCCACTACTGGTCCCATTAGGGGAAAAATAAATTATTAGATCCCTAATGGAGTACCCTGTATAGTCACAGTCTTGTGATCCCGTAGGATACACATAATCAGTCTAACGCCTCGAAGGACGCATAAACAGTCTAGTGTTTTGTAGAAACACATATCAGACAAATAATCCCGCAGGATATAAAAAGGTGGTGATCCCGTAGGACACCCGCAAAGTAACTACACAATAGAATAACTAATAATTTTTCCCTTCAGTCCAATCTTCCATCTTTACAGTCATTTTACAAATCATTCTCGTAACCATCACATAAACTCCACTTAACCCCTAACAATCAACTTACTCTAGTTCAGCCCCAAAGCTAGACAACAACATATCTAAGTAACCATAATATTCTCCACAGTCTACAAAAGTACAACCATACCATCTCCTCAGTTCCAAAGAACACATCCCTAACAAAATATCATACATTTAGTCAAGACAAGAATCCACCTTTTCAAATCTACCCCCTTTAAGAACAATCACCAAGTTTCAGTCGTTCATCAGTCATATGTCTACACGTACATATCCAGTCAGGCACAATAATGCACTCAAATACCAAGTCCACATTCGTCCATACAAAGATATATATTTTCTCAGTCCAACACAACATACAATACACAATATGTCTACATTCAAAAGTGTATATTACAACCATAATCTTTTCTCAGTTCAGATATAACCGCACAATCTATCACATTCAAGGCTATAGGTGAGTCCAGTAGAAAGCTCCTTACCTCAAGGTTATTCAAATTTCTTGAACAAATTATATCCAACAAAAGTACCTAATCATAAGGATATGAAACTCAATCAATTTCACAATACATACTCCCACTTAACTTCCTCAATGTAAATTCTATCTTACCAAGGTATTGTCG
>JBBPDI010000005.1:16464937-16478678 GCA_037974545.1 Cucumis variabilis | reverse complement strand
TCATCTACTTATCCTAAAGTAGGGAAGGAGTGAATTCCATCTTATGTAATTATGTTTCCAGCTCTCCACTCGATCTTGTCCCCAAAATGATAAGCTTATTGAGTCGACGATCTGGCCACTCTCACCCGTATAAATCGAAGAACAATCTCTCACGAACAGGAGTTCATAACACACTTGGGATTAAGACTAAGTTACCTAGATCATCCTAATGAAATAGAAACCTAACTAGTTAACGGAGTTACATCTAGTGGTTACTATTTCGTGGTCCGGTCTTATACAAACTTATTGCATAGGATACCCTCAATCGCATGTCTACTACAAGAACGCGTTGGATCATTGCGTTTGTATCAAATATAAAGTGAGCAGTATCCATAGTGTTACCAGGTACGGTACCCAACCTTATCCTTATACTATAGACCATTTAAGCTCATCTCGAACATTGATCTATGTATGTCTCTACATACTATTCAAGATTCATTAAACAACTTAGGATGTTAGTTTATTGGATTTGGGTTATTAAGACAAAACTAATAATATAATCAATAACAATTATTACAATCATAACACTTTATTAATCCTCTGACATTGAAAAATGGTAAATTGTACAAGTATACTACATAAAACGTATATATACAAATACAATAAACTAGGTCATCCCCATCCCCATTACACATCTCCCACTTGCCCTAGATTACCTAATGTACATATCTCGTAGACCTACACTTTCTAGAAGACCCTCAAACACTTTACCCGTGAGAGTCTTTGTAAATTGATCAACAATATGCCCCACATTATCACAATATAAAGTGATGGGCATGTTCATGTTTGGAACAACTTTCAAATCATGTAGAAACTTCCTAAGCCAAACTGCTTCTTTTGCTGCTTCATAAGTAGCGACGTACTCAACCTTCATAGTAGAGTCTATAATGCATCCTTGTTTGATGCTATGTCATACCACAACTTTCTGATTTAGAGTGAACACTTATCCCGACATGAATTTCCTATAATCCTTGTCGGTTTGGAAATCAGAGTCAGTGTATCTCGTAAGGATCAAATCTTTAGCTTCATATACAAGCATGTAGTCTTTCGTTCTCCTAAGATACTTGAGAATAATTTTAACCGTCGTCCAGTGGTCTAACCCTGGTTGGACTGATATCTACTGACTATTCCCACTGCATAACAAATGTCTGGCGTAGTGTGGAGCATAGCATACATTAAGCTGCTTACAACTGAGCATAGGAAATACGTTTCATATCCTCAACTTCTTGAGGTGTCTTAGGACACTGTTCCTTAGACAAGTGAACTCCATGCCTGAAAGATTGTAAACCTTCCTTAGAGCTCTACATCGAATATCGAACCAAGATTTTATCGATATAGGTTGTCTGAGACAGTGCTAGCGTTTTGTTCTTTCGATCCCTTATGATTTGGATCCCTACAGCATATTGTTCCTCTCCTAAGTCTTCCATTTGGAATTGGATTGCTAGCCAAATTTTAACGTCAGTTAGGTATCCTATATCATTCCTAATGAGAAGGATATCATCCACATAAAGTACTAAGAAAGCTACTTTACCTTTGTTGATTTTCTTGTATCCACATGGTTCATCAATGATTTGGTCAAAACCGTAAGACTTGATCGCCGTATCACATCTAATGTTCCAAGATCTAAGTGCTTGTTTCAACCCATAAATGGATTGATTCAGCTTGCAAACTTTTTGCTCATGACCTTGGATTATGAACCCCACGGGTTGAGACATAAAGATACTCTCTTCAAGATTGCCATTCAGAAAAGCATTCTTGACATCCATTTGCCATATTTCATCATCATAAAAAATGGCTATGGACAAGAGAATCTTTACAGACTTTAACATAGCAACAGGAGAAAATTTTCCTCATAGTCAACCTCTTCCCTTTGGGTATACCCTTTCGCTACAACTCTAGCTTTGAAGGTTTGTACCTTTCCAGCTGAATCTCTCTCTTTCTCTTATAGATCCATTTTCACCCTATAGGTTTCACCCTTTCAGGTAGATCTACAAGCTCCCACACTGAATTGAAGTACATAGACTCCATTTTAAGGTTCATAGCTTTGACGCATTGGTCCTTGTCTACATCATTCATTGCCTATTTATAGGACAATGGATCCTCAATGCCATCATCTGGTATAACAACTTGAGTTTCAATTAAAACCAAGTAACGGTTAGGTTGTGATACAATTCTCCCACTGCATCGAGGCATTCTCAACGATTGAGAAGGATGGGACTGACATGATGTGTCGGTTTCATCAACTTTTGATGAGGGACCAACTTCATCAACAAACCTTGTTGATTCATCAGTAGCTTCACTTAATTAATTTTCTTTATGGTTAATGATCTCTCATGTGGTCTTCTTTCAAGAAAGTAGCATTTGTCGATACAAACACTCTGTTTTCTTTTGGATTAATAAATAGACCACCTCTCATTTCTTTAGGGTAATCAACAAATCAGATATGAATTGCAATCTCTACTGCATACCCAAAAATGAGTTAGGCAATTGAGCATAGCTCATCATTGAACTATGTCTAACAAGGTTTTATTTCTCCTTTTGATACACCATTTTGTTGAGGTGTGTCATGTGCTGAGAGTTGGAATTATATTTCATGTTCTATCATATAGTCCTAGAATCTAGAGTCCATGCACTCTCTACCTTGAGCATATCAAACCATTAAGTCTTTTGGTAATTTATGTATTTACAATGTTTTTTACAAGTTGGAGTAGTTGAATGCGGGTACTATGTGATAAGATACATGAGAGATATAATCACTAATGGGAGCATAATAGTCACAAATTCAGTATGTTGTGTTTAAATAATCAAAGTATTAACTTTAATATTTTTGGTTTCATACCAAATTGATACAAGGAGCTCATATAGTCAATTCGAGTTGGAAGAAGTGCGAATGGAGTTTGCTGATCTTTTGGGTGGCCACATGTGATTATGGTGATTATATTTTGGGTTAGATAGACATGTTTTGTTGATATTTTTTTGATACTAGATATAAGTGAATAATTTTTGTTGATATACATTTTGTTGATACTGGATATAGGTGAAAAACAAGTTTAGGCTACACCTTTAGGGTACACATAGATGGAAAGTTAAGGCTATTGTTAGAAGTTTGATGCAATTTGTTAAAATATATAATTAGTTCTTTGATGGAAAGTTTGAGTTGATTCAATTGTTCAATTAATGTGTAGATTAGTACATTTGTGTACTCTCTTGCTTTACTTATGTTCATTAATGAACTTCAAAACAGGTGCATTATAAATTATGTAGATATTTTGAAATATAATTTTTCATTTGAAAAAAAAACTTCACATGCAAAGCGTGTCAAAAGTAAACAAATTCTTGACATGTAGAAAATGTCAACAATGGTGGAATTTATGTCCTAAAACTTGTAGATAGTAAATATAATTAATTGACCGCTATTTATTAATCAAATGATATTATTATTATTATTATTTCAATAAGCGTTATTGATTATATTATTAGATTTGTTTTAATAACCTGAATTTAATAAACTAACATCCTAAGTTGTTTGATGAGTCTTGAATAGTATGTAGGGACATACATGGATCAATGTTCGAGATTAACTTAAAGGGTCTATAGTATAGGAATAAGGTTGGGTGTGTTATCATCGTAACACTATGGATACGACTCACTTTGTATTTGATACAAACGCAATGATCCAACGCATTTGTGTAGGTGACATGCGAGTAAAGATATCTATGCAATGAGTTTGCATAAGACCGAATCATGAAATAGTAACCACTAGATGCAACTCCGTTAACTAGATGAGTTTCTATTTCATTAGGATGACCTAGGTAACTTAGTCTTAATCTTGAGTGTATTATGAATTTCTGTTCACGAGGAATTGTTCTTTGATTTGTACTGGTGAGAGTGGCCAGATTGTCGACTCAATATGTTTATCATTTTGGAGACAAGACCGAGTGAGGAGCTGAAAACATAATCATACAAGATGAAATTCACTCCTTCCCAACTTTAGGGTAAGTAAATGAGTGTTCTCTTAAATGGTATCTCCGAAATTTCAACAAAGGGCCCTACCCTCTCTATAGCATGAAACGAGTTTCTTTATTGGTTGGACCATAAAGAGGTTGTTCGTTAGAGGAACACTGATATTTAAGGACTAGAAGTAATCTAGGGGTAAAATGGTGATTTGACCAAGCTAGTGTTACGAACACTCGTTGAGGACTAACTTACTTTTATTGGTCTATATCCGTGGACACAAAAATACATCTACAGTGAAAAGAGTTCAGCTGTGAGTCTTTAGTAGAGTGTACACACAGTTAACGAATATTGATTAATGTGGTTAATGAATTTAGCCAATTAATCTCATATCGTTGTAGTTTCTGATCTGTAGGTCCATTAGGTTCACTTTATAGCTTGTAAAGGGTAATGAGATTTACTAATATTGGTTGTAATTTGAAATATTCAAATTTACTTTGGGTATTAGTATAATGTATGGCGATACATTATAATATAAAGTTTATATTTTAATTAAACTTTATTATATAAATTTAATTTTGGCTATTATTCAAAATTAATTTATGAGAGTTAAAATATTTGAATGAGTTCAAATATTAATTTAATGTGAATTGAATTCATATTAAAACTATAGGTTAAAATTTAATGCGTATATGATACACATTAAAACTATAGATCATGAGAGAAATTTATATTTGAATATGATTCAAATTTGAATAAATTAAATATAAGATATTCAATTTAAAAATTAATTAACTGGAGAATTAATTAACAGTTTAGTTTAATTTTATTTAATTAAATTAAAACTATAAGATATGTGAGAGATATTAATTAAGTACGATTTAATAAAATATTAATTAAATATGATTCAATTAATTATAAATTTAATTAATTAATTATTTGTTTTAAATGACTAGAATCTCATGATTCTCTCCAACTTTTTGATTGAAAATTCTCTTGGAGATTCTCTCAAAAGATTTTTTCATTCCAATTGGTTTCCATAAATTAATCTCATCCGAAGATAGGAAGGTCTTTGATGGATAATGTCCCAAATTTGAAGTTTTAGTAGATTCAGAAGCATCAAACTACGTGAGTTTTTATTTCTCTAATCTATAATTTTAAAGCATGCTTAGCCACAATTAGAAAATTGTTTATGTAACTATTGCCAATGTACAATATTTTTAAGTTCTCAATTAAATTGATATAAGGTCTCTGTAAATTCTTCCGCTGCCAAGGGCTTTCATCCCTTCAAATAAATCTTATATACTTGACACATTGAAAAGCGTAAAGTAAATAAATACTTGACACGTAAAAAGTGTCAAGTAAACTTTTTTTTTTTGTAGTAGTGAAGGGTCATAGCCTCTTTATTTCATGATAGAGATTTTTGTTTATTGGTTGGACCATAAACAAGTTATTCATTAGAGGAACATTAATATTTAAGAACTAAAAAGTAACCCAAGGGTAAAGCGAGAATTTGACTCAGCTCATGTTGATCCGACGTTTCTCTACTTTCTCTCTTCTATGTTTCTTCAACTTGCAGAAGGGAAAACAACATCGTAATCGAGTTTTCCAAATCTCAATGAAATTTGAGTTAGGCCTATGTTCTTTTGCTGCGTAAGGGCTCTTATCCCTTCATTTCATGATTTCTAAAAGACGTTTGTAGATTTAGAGAAGTCAATGTACGTAAGTTTTGATTTTTCTGTGTAATCTATAATGTTATTCTAAAGCATGCTTAGTCATCTTTTACTAGCGGTGTATATAAGTCGAATTGGAAGAAAATTATGGACTAACCTAAAGTATTTAGGTTGACAAAAAATGAACTCTATTGGTTCAATATGCAAGGATTTGATAACTTGTCGAAATACAAGTTATAATTATTGTAGCTAATTTTTATGTAAATTAATGAAGCCTTATCACATGGACATCGCAAACTATAAAAGAATTGTATCCCTGTTTTATCGCGTTTTACATGTCTTATAGTAGAATTTCTAGGCAAAAAGGAAGTAATGCTTAACGACAGAACGTTAGACGATGAGATGCACGCGACCAACAAGGTGACAATCATAATAATGTAACACCCTAAATTTTGAGGTATTTCTCACAGCTTAATTGTCGATTTCTATTAAAATTTTAAGGATTTTGGGTGTTATATTATTATAGTTTGGTGTGGAAGAGAATTTAATTTGATGAAAAAGAAATGAAGTGAAAAAGGAAAAGGAATTTGAAAATGGAAAAATAATAATAACAAAAATATAATAATAATTTTAATATATTATTATAATTATTATAATATATTATTATTATTTTTAAAACCCTACATCGTTTAGCGTGACTCATTTTCATCTCCTTCTTCGTTAAACAACAGTCGCCACCCTTTGTTTTTCTTCTCTTCTTTTTCCGTTCGCCTTCTCCGACGATCGCGACCGTATCATCTTCTCCCTCTGTTTCGTTTGACACCAAGCAGACTACGCCCGTGCTATTGTGTCTTTGTTCCACGCGCTGTGGAGCGTTACCGACCGATCTATCTTCGTCCGCATCTGCTCTCCGTCCTCGAAGCGCAAGCCGGCCTTACGTTTTATTTGTGCACAGCTCATCCAGCGGAGGTCACGCTGCGTCGTCGCGTTTCAGGTAGCCCTCACCACCAACCATTCCTGTGTTAGTTCGCCTTCCGTTTTGTGCCAGCCGAGTCGTTCTCCTCTGTTCGCATTTCGTTCAAGTGATGTTCTGTTTCGTCTCCATCAGCTTCACATCATTTAAACGGAGACGAAGCCACCAATTGTCGCGCTCTTCGTTCGGCATTCACAAAGCGCTAGCCGCTGAGTTTGCACCGTTTTGCTCGTCATTGAAACGTCTCCTTTGTTCACTCCAAGTAGCATGACTCCTCCAAGCTAGCAGTCGAGATCTGTTTGCACGCTCTTTTTCATGTTAGTTTCGAGCGTTGCTGCCTCTGCCTTGTTGTGGCTAGTTGTGCGAAGGATGAAATTTGTGGGTTTTATGGTTCTGAATTGTATTGGTTAATTGGTAGGATTATGGTTCTGAATTGTATTGGTTAATTGGTAGGATTGACGTTGTTTCTTGAAAGTACTTAGCAAGCAAATCCTTGAATTTTCATTAGGTTTGGTTTGGGTTTTTTTCTCCATTGACGTTAGTAGTGTCAAATTCACATTTGCGTGAATTAGATAGATGAAATTATTTGGAAAAAATATTGATTTTTTGTTTATTTTATGTTTAGGATTTGGTTTGTTGGATTTAATTCGATCAAGGAATTTGCATAAAATTGAAGTAATGGATTTTCTACTAGTGATCAACTGGATTGAGGGTGAATGACTGTTATGTTAATGTATAAATAGTGTATGTTATGTTAATGTTATGTTAATGTATAAATAATGTACTGCTAACTGAATTCAGTC
This sequence comes from Cucumis variabilis, assembly GCA_037974545.1. Lineage (NCBI taxonomy): Eukaryota > Viridiplantae > Streptophyta > Magnoliopsida > Cucurbitales > Cucurbitaceae > Cucumis > Cucumis variabilis. The sequence continues at coordinate 16,471,236 of JBBPDI010000005.1, read as the reverse complement.
AAGAATTGAGGTGGGTGACACTTATGTATAAGTTTAATTGTTTGAGGAATCATTATGATATAATGGTAGCTTGAACTGTTTAAAATGTTAAAATAGAGTGAGGGAAAATTGTTAACTTTGTTTATGGGTAGTGTGCCTTGCAGTTGTCTCATGGGATCACCACCTATTGTGCATCCTTCAGGAGCACTAGACTGATAGGTGCATTTCGAACCTTCAGAAGCATTAGACTGAGAGGTGCATCCTTCGGGAGCACTAGACTGATTGGTGCATCCTTTCGGAGCACTAGAATCAATGTGCATCCTTTTGGGACATTAGATTGAGCATTAGACTGATATGTGCATCCTTTGGGGGCATTAGATTGATTATATATGAGCATCCTACGGGATGACGAGACTGTTATGATCCATGGTACCTCAAATATATGAGCATCCTACGGGATGACGAGACTGTTATGATCCATGGTACCTCATAATAGGAAGTTAACAGTTTTTATCCCAACGGGACTGGTAGTGGGTCTCTTATTGGGTATATTTATACTCACCCTTTTATGTTTAACTTTTCCAGGCAAAGGTAATACGAGAGGTAGATCGACGAGGGACAAGAAGGAAACGTGATCGCCATAAGGGAACCTTCTCTCAAAATTTGCTTATGCTTAACGTTTTTACTGTTTTCCAATTATGATGATTAAGATGAATTTTATATTTAAAACGATTATTTGTTTGTTGACGATTTCTCAAATAATACATCTGAATTTTTGTTTGATAAAAAATAGGACCCGAATAAAGCTTCTTTGATTTTTTTTTTATTGTTTTAAATAAATTTTACTATGTCTTGTGTCAAAAATTGTTTTTGTGCTAAAATAATGACTTCAGCTTAGATAGAAAAGCTGAGTTGTTACAAATAAGCTAAGGACGTTTGTGCGTCACTGATACAACTTTATCAAAAACATTAATGAGGCATGGAATGTCCTGTCAACATCACTCCCGCCTATAAATAAGAGGCATTAACTTCAAAGCAAGCGTGCAAAATTGAATCAGAGAGCAAGCTTATTTTATCTTCAATTCTTTCTTGAGTTTTTTGTGAGAGCTTAGAATAAAAGAGAGAAAGTTCTTCCCCTACCATTTTTCCCTCAGCAAACAGGCAAAAATCACAAGAGTATGAGAAATCATACTATAAGGCTTCTTATTTCTTTGTATACCATTTTATAGTTTTATTGTATTAAGTTGTAAAATGTACTCCATGGCCAAAATGCCTAAGGTTATGTTTATAATATTAATGCATTTCTTCTACCACTTTCAATACATTTAATTAGTTTATGAGCAATGCAATGGGCTATTGATATTAGAGAATCTTAATGTATGTGTTGTAAGTTTTGTTTAACGAAACGCGGACATCAAAACATTGTTCATTCGAGAGAAAAGACAATCACGTTGACAACAGTTGCCTAACAAGTGGGTACCCGTATTTCATTAAGTGACCAGTAAAGAGATTGTAGCAATACACTCTCATCGTCGAGTTCATCCTTTGCATAAATGTTAACATGTGCGGCAAAAGCACCGAAAGGTTGCCTGCCTGAAATTAGGATAAATTACTTGTGATGCATACAAACTGATTAAATACAAATCATAGCTTAACTTTAAGTATTTGGATCCCAAGAGGTGAGCAAGTATGGCGAAGGTGTCGAATGGACGCTTGCCTTAATTATGAAGTTAATAGATGATTAGTATCACCTTAAAATATTAATACACAATTCCTTCTGATTAGTTAATTAAATATCTTTCATGCCATGCCTGCGATATGAGTTCACTTTCCATTACACTCTATCACCATGATCACCTTGCATCGCCAATTGCACCTTAGTGTATATAATTATGATAAAATATATTGTTCATATCCATATTGTATCGAATATATCGCATAGGTTTAGTTGCACGTGCGATAGATTTAATAAGAACTTTAATTCCCTGAGTTCGACCTTGAACTTACCAAGAAACCTCCCTTCGCTTACATTTGGTCAATAGAGAAGAAAACTTGTATTACACATCCATATCATGAGAAACTTAGCAACACATAGGATTTTCACTTTTTATCGCATCATCCTATTCTAGTTGCCTAATAGGTCGCTCAAGTAGAGCTCAACATGACATATCTATGAGCAAATCTTGCATTTACAATATATAACAAGCATGGACAACTCAACCCAACCCAACCCAAAAAATTCGAGTTGGGTTGGTGTGTTGGTTGTTGTTTTTTTTTCTTTTTTTCATCAATCCATAATTTAGACAAATTTTCATATTGATTTTTCAATATGCAAGGTGAACAAATTGTCATTCAAGGTGTAAGGTGACATATATATGTTATACATTCAAATTTCAAGTCTACAATGTCCCTTCAAAAGTTCAAATTCATAATGAAACAAAATAGGAATATACACACACACAACCGGGTTAGGTTGGGTCAACCCTTACTTGCTTGACCCGACTACTTGACTCAACCCTTTTTTTCTCTAATTTTCTAACCCAACTCAATCCTTACGATTTCGGTTGGATAATCCAGGTTCATTGGTTTACATGTTTTTTTGAACACCCCTATCTTTTAGGTCATCAAGAATCTCAATTTGAGTGCTTCCATTTTGATTTTTCTATAATTTTTATTCCTAGCCTTTAGTTTCTTGTATTGACCCTTCATTTATTTCAACATTGGATTTCATCTTTGCACACTATGAGTGGCTAAGGTAAGTATTTTCTAGCTTAAGGTAGGATTGAAACTCATAAATCTTGGTTGGGAGACATATATTTTCAATTCATCAACATATGTTTATTGATTTTGTATTGTTTTTGAACAAATATAATGGTTGAATTCTATGCATTAAACTTGTGAGTTTTTGGTCGTCTCTCCTTCATTGCTTGTGAGGAATATCTTTATATTTCATTATCTCAAGGGCAAGAGGTTAAAGAATGCTTGGGTGTGGATTTTAGTTTGTTTAGAACAATCCTCTCACAAACATATTGCATGGTTAACCAATTTCAAGAACGAATTGATTGGTAACTTAGTCTATCGTAGGTTATTAATCAATTTAGCGAGACTACATTTCTTAATGTGATACATGTACTATGTATATAGTCTCCATATGGTTAAATAGGCTAAATTTTTTCTTTAAAAAATTAGTCTTTCCATTTTTTAAAAAATATTTATATTGTTTTAAAAAAAGCAAAATTATCCTTGACAATTTATAAATATGATCAATTGTTGCAATCTGTACTACGATTGATCAATTGTAAAAGAAATTTCTTTGATGAGAAAAAAAGTTGAAAGTTTCAATCCAATCAAACTTGAAAAGTATGTATTTTTTTCCTTCCTTTTTTCTTAATATTTAATCCAAGGCTTCTTATCTATCAAAGAACACACGCAATATAATATCTCTCTAGTGCAACTAAGAACCTAACTATTATGGATTACTCTACTCGATCTTATTTACTAGAATTGTCAATGCTCTTGGAAGAGGTCCTCTTCTGCGAAGTCAAATGAGGAGGTCATCAAAATAATTAATAAAAATAAAAGGGACCATGAAGTAAAATGGAAAGCAAAAAGAGTCTATAGGAAACGCATATGTATGCCATTGCAATGAATAGTATGCATATAGCTTAAATATATTTTTCAAATATGGAAAGAAGTTTAAAATATCAAGAAGGTAGAAACATCAAAACACTACTCAAATTAAAATATAATATAAAATAGGAATGTTTCAAATATATATATAAAAAATAAATAAATTTGAAATGGTTAACTTATTGATAAATATAAGAAAACTCTATCTTGATTACGATAAACTTAGAATAGACATCTATCATTTAAGTTTATATAGACTTAGAATAGACATCTATCATTTAAGTTTATATAGATAGAAAGTGAAATTTTGTTATATTTAATAATTTTATTATTTGAAACAACTCAGGGAAAAAATTAGTATATTTTTGTTTTCAAATGAAGGTTAAATATATGGCATCCAATGAATGTATTGGGAAGAATTCTTGAAATATTTAAACACACCTTTTTGTATTTGATTTGAACTTGAAAGTTGATAAAACTTGGCATCTTGAATTGCGTTCTTCAAGGCATCTGGTCCCAAGTGCACTAGAACCTGTATGTATGCATATGAATATAATTTAAATGTTGGGGAATTTGTGTAAATAACCTGAAAATATATTTTCTTAAAAAAAAAAAATCATACTCTATTGGTGATGCACGCGAATAGACTTTAAGGTCTACTAATATCACTAATAAACACTTATAAAAGACTATAAATATCTATCAACGATAAATCTAAACTTTTACTATATTTTATCAATATTTGGAATATTTTATAAACTCTTGGTCCTCATGTATGTTGAGTTTAGCTCTTGATGGCAAAGAAACTTTTGGAATTAACACTGAATTAATGAGAAAATAAGGGATTAAGTAAAAGCAATACTTAGTTTAAAAGTATATACATAATACTGATATAGGAAAAAGATGTAGACTTATTTTATGTGGACAATATTATATTCACACAATACTCAAAATTTTACGAGAGTGAACTAGTTCAACTAGCATAAAGTATGTATTAATGATAAAAAGATCTATGATTAGAATCCCCACCGCTTATTATACGAAAAAACATCATCAACATCATTCATTCCTATTATACAAATGCACGAGCAACTTTTATAGGTGCAAAAACTTTATGAATAACTATTGAAAGGAGGAAGGTAACCTCATTGGCATCCTTAAAACGGTTGAAGCCATCTTTATATGGCCAATCTACTCGCCAACATCTGTTAATCCATAAAACAGTCATGTTATTTTGTCCATATCAAAGGGAAAAATCGAACCTTTAATCTCGAGGTCAACAGTTTTAGTTTAATGTCAGTTGAGCTATGTTCATTTTGTCAGATATATAAAAGTTTGATCTTAATTTATAGGATTATCAAACCAATTCACACATGGGGTGAGACCTGTGTTTTCCAAGACGACGTGCTAGCTCTTCTGCCAAAGCTTGCCCCGGTACATCGCTATCAGTGGCCAAGATAATGCGGGAAACCTTGTAGGTTAAAAATTTTATTAATGTTTCAAACTTAACAATATGCAAATGAAGAAACTTAAAAGTTTGTTTTTTTAGCATTAAAAGGAAATAGAAAAATGATTATCTAACAATATATTCCTAAAAACCACTTTGTTATCCTTTACTAATTTCAGGCACAATGTTATACCTTATCTAAGTAGTCTTTGCAGCTCCATAAATATTGGTATGCAGTATCCTGAATTCATCCATGCAAGCATAGAGATTAAGTTGAAGTACACTAAATAAACAGTTTCTAGATGTTAAACAATATAAATTGAAAAACAATGAAATTGTAAACGACATATAATCACAACTAATAACTCTTAGTCCATGTGATAATTATTTTGTTTTGAAACGTAAGCTTATAAAAAACATCAATTCCAAGTTCCAACCTTTTTTTTTTTAAAAAAAATTATTATCTACCTTTTATGGATATTTTCAAAAATCCAATCCAAAATTTGAAAACCGTAAAAAAAAAAAAAAAGGTTTTTCATAATTGTGCTTCACCCCTCTCACCATAGAATTTGATCAAGAATTCAATTAAATATGTAGTTAAACAAATTCTTCAAAAGTACAATTTTAAAAAACCAAAAAGAAGAAAAGAAATCAAACAATTATCTAATAGGACTTTTAGTTTTTGATATTCTCAATAAAATATCTATCGATTATATGTGTTATGTAATAAAATCTCTAATTTGGATAGTTTATTAATAATTTATTCAGTTTTGTAATTTTGTTTTTGATTTTTTTAAAATTAAACCTATTTCTTTTAAATGTTTTAGAATAGTGTGAAACATTTTTATTAAACACGAGATATTATTCTTGGTCAAAATCATTTAAAAATTATAAGTTCGGTTTTTTTAGTTTTCAAATTTTGATTTGGTTTTTTAATACATCTTTAAAAGTAGATAACAAAGCAGGAAAAATGTTTATAGGTTTTAATTTTTAAAAAGTAAAAAGAAAGAACAAAATGGTTAATAAATAAGGCCTCAACGTTTCTTGTTCTTAGTTGGTTTCTAGTTGAAAAGGGTATAGAGCATTTCTTATATGACGCTGCTGTAGTGACAACCCTTGGCTAACTTTTCAAATATCAACTAAAAGTTTTGTTTCAAAGGAAAGAGGAAAGAGGAAAATGGATAATTAGAAGCATAACTGAGACAATTAAGAAGAATAGAAGAATGTAAAGCACACAAGACTG
>JBBPDI010000005.1:16439267-16449375 GCA_037974545.1 Cucumis variabilis | reverse complement strand
ATTAACCTCGTAAGCATGAAGCAAAGAAGATTTCTCCACTTTATTCAGGGTAGTTTCTGCATTGGAACCAGAACATGACCAATAGCTTAGATCACGGCTACTAAGTTACATGAACCAATAAAGGAAAAACATTGAGTCAATTGTCAATTCTATTACATAAATCAGAAGTATATCTCAATTTTAGGTCTAGGTTGGAGGAGAAGAAGTAAAATCTATAATTCACCAAGAAAAAGTCAACTACCATGTTGCATAAGAAATCAATGGCATGAATATGATGGGACCATAACCAACTAACCGTAATGCTGTTCAAATAACCATGGAATTTTTAATTCTATGAAGAAATACCTGGTTGGAGTACATTAGGAATTGAAAGAATGCCAGACGCATTAATTAGCAAATTCAACGACCCATATCTTTCTTCTATAGACTTCGCAGATGCCTGAAATACATTGTAACATTGACAAACAAATAATAAAAATCGTATACGAAACGCACAGTAAGAAGAAAAAATTCTTCATTATAAAGTAGATTTCACAACGTAATTCAACGCTTAAAACTTGTGAGAGTATTCTACTTTTACTTGGGGTTCAGAAAAAACCTGCTTCTATCAATCTGTAAAATCCCAGATGCACCAAAACCAAAAACTAGCTTAAATCATTAGAAGATTAAACAAGTATAGAATTTGATATAACTTCAACCAAAACTTCTATCTTCAATAAAAGGGTAAGCAACCAAGCCAACCAAACCATTGCGATCTACTGTGAAAGATAAAAGTAAAACCATGTTTAAGAAACAGAGTGAAACCTTAATGGTGGTTTCGTTGGTCAAATCCAACTCTAGAATGCAAAGGCGCTCATCAAACTTGTTTTTCAGCTCAAGAAGCCCTGTAGCTTGTCCAGGATTTCGACATGTAGCAACAACATGTCCTCTTTCATTCTTCTCCAGCAGATGTTTAACCTACACCAAGATGAGTTTAAACCTAATTTTAATTTGTTAAGCAACAGCTAAAGTAAGCAATGAGCGAGCAATTTGGAGGTCAATAATTCACACCACTTTCAAAGAAACTAACTAACATCTACAATAAACCATTACCAAATTCAAAACTGAATGCTTGGATTAAAAGAGAGAGAGAGAGAGAAACAGACAAATTCGAGGCCAATTCCCCTGGAAGCTCCTTGCACCATTGAAACTCCACCTTCCCATTTGGGAGAAAGAGAGGAAAAAGTGGGCCTCCGAGCAAAGGATCTGAGGGTTCTAGGGGCGAACATTGGGTGATTCAGAAGAAGGTTCATAACCTGATTTGATTAAGTAAAACGCCACAGCCACAGTGACAGCCACAGGAATCCATTAATGAGGTTGTTTGGAATAAGATGGAGGCTAAGCTAGGCAATAAATTTAGTAGAAAATTAGAAATGGCAGGGAGAACTCCATTGGCAAGCTCTCAAAAGAACTTATGGCTGCCGTAACGCCACATTCTACATTAACTCTTTAATCAGAATGCACTGAAAATTGAAATTCTCTAAAGATTTCTATTAGTTGGGAATATTGTATTTTTTATACTAAATTATAAAAAATACACTTCTAGTTTGTATAAAAAAAATACATTTAAATTTTTAAAAGTTTAAAAAAAGGTTCAACTTTAAAAAAAAAAAAAGAAAAAAGAAAAAGAAAAGAGTATGGTGTTGATTTTGTTTAAAAAATCTAACTTTGTAAATACCCTAAACTTAAAAAATAATTCAAAATCTAATTTTTCCTTTAAAATTTTTCAACCTTCAAAATAAAAACTAAATTAAAATTTAAATATAAAATTTCACAAAATCTCACCAAATTTGAACCTAAACAATCTTTTTAAAATATACTAAAATAATAATTGGTTATAGAAAAAATGTATTTAACTATTAACAAAAGTGGTGTTTTTATTATTTAAAGAAAATATATCTTATTAAAGTGTGTGAAATTTTATTTATTCATTTATTTGTGGTGAAAAAGAAAGTGGAGAAAAAAAAAAGAAAAAAATAGAGAAGTAAGACGATAACTAATTTGCTTGTGCTCTATAACAACAATAGTGTTTAAAAAAAAACTTTTGAAGCTTTTGAAAGTGAATATTTTCAAAAGTTTAGCGTTTTTTAATAATCAAAAACAACTATTAGTTATTGTTTTAGCACGATTTGGATAGAAACTTCTATTGAATTTTGAGAGATTTTATGTTTTAACTTCAAATTTTTGTTTTAATTTTGGTGGATTGTTGTGAAAATCTGGATTAATTTTTAACTTTATTAAGTTCAAGGTATTTATGAAACTTTTCAATAGTTTGTAGTATTTTTAAAACAATACTTTAAACAGTTTTCATCCAAAACCATCAATAAGAGTATTTTTAATCATTTTTTAAAGTTTAAGAACATTTTTTAAACTTTTTAAAATTTAGGACATTTTTTTATTATTACTAGTTGGTAACATAATTTTCATTTTATTTGTTTAAATTATAAAAAAGATAATTAATTACACAAATAGTATGAAGCTATATTTATTTACTTCTGATTTTTGGAAATACATTTTTCAGCTTCATTCTTGAGAGACCTCTTACTAAAAAATTGTTATACGCGTGTGTATAAATCAAATGAGTTAAACGATATAAAGAATTTAATAGTGTGACTATGAAACAATCAATTCAATCAAACTTTAGATCGGTGAGTAGTTTTTTTACATGTATCAATTACATATCGAATGTTTAAATGGATTATAATTTTGGACATCGACATTGACTTCATTATTATTTGGACATTTGTGCTAATTTTATATATTTTATGTATTTGTACCCTATTCACCAAGTATAATTATTTAATTAATTTTCCAAGAATTATAATTAGTTATTATTTTAAATAGAATAATTAAATTTAAATAAAAATATATTATTAAAATAATACAAATAGAAAAGACAGTTTTTTCCTTTGATTCTAAGATCCATAATATACTATAATGGCAAGCACATCTTACATCATTACATAAAAAACATACTTAATTACAAAGCAATAATTAAAAATGAAAAAAAACTAGTTCTCTCGCATTCTCATGCCACATTGTTATTTTTTTAGAAATGACGTTTCTGACCGTTCTCTCTTTAGTCTCCCAGTTATACATTCTTCATCTTTAAATCCTCATCAATTTCTCTTTATTTTTTTATTGGGTCGATTGCATTCTCCTAATCATCGCAAAAATCTAATGAAAGTTCATGAGCTTTTGTAGCCTTAAGTCACAAATCTACAAAAGCTATTTATATCCAAAAATTTGAAAAAAGAAAAAAAAGAATTTGAAAGATTGAAAGAGATACAAAATAATTAATAGGAGATAAGGGAATCTGAATAGGAGGGAGATAGAGAGATGTGAATGGTTTTAGAGAAATTTTAATGACATAATTATTTGGAGAGAAAAAGTTAAAATTATTAATACCCAAGTATTTATTAATAATTAATTTTAAATTAAAAAATAAATAAATAAGAAAATTATAATAAAACCAAGGTAGGAAACAAGTAAATTAACTTAGAAGAAGAAAAAAAATAGAAACAAAAAGGAGAGAATCTATACTACCTTTGTTAATTACTGGTTACTTAAGCAACTATTAAGAATTGTCTAGGATTCATACAATAAATATTAATTAATTAAATCATTTAATGATGTGTCAAAAAATCAATAAAATAAGATGTACTATGGTAACACTAAAAAAAATCTTTTAAGATGGTTGGAGATGTTGAGTTAGGTTATTATAATTGGTAGGTCATAATAATTAGTAGGTTATAATTGTAAGTGCTTGAGGTACACACTATTTTGAATAGTAAATAGCAACAAGTTTGTGCTTTAAAATAATACTTACTAATTGGAGGTCAGAAAATAATAATAAATATCGTAGCAAATAGTACTTTGAAATGATGCTTGCTATATTTAATTGTAAGTTATAGTTAATTGTATATTATAAGTAGTTGTAGACACCACTTTTAATAGTTGATGAGTCACACCTTGCCTTGCCCCGCACGCGTCTTACTTGCCGTGCGAGACGTTGTATGGTTTTGAGTATCTTAACGCTTTAAATGCCAAAACACTCAGCTTGAGGTTTTTAAACTTTGCTTAATCGTCCAACATTTTACCCTTAAAATCAAACACAAACTTAAGGCGATAAACAAGTTAACACGAAGAAGTAATCAATTCTTAAACTTTTATTACTTAGGTCTTATGTTTACAACACTTAGCAAAACTACATAAACAACACTTAAACTTAAACTAAACACCTTGACAGCCTCTTCTTGTCTGGAAAGCTTCTCAGCCTTTCCTTACTTTGACCTTAACGCCTAATACTTGGAAGGTGTAAAACATAAGTCAAAAGACTTAGTGAAGTTTTATAGAAATCCTTTTGTGGAATACCTTTTGTAAACATCATTCTCAAAATGTGTAAACATATCATATCACATAAATACACATTACACATAAACACACATTAGTCTTAATTAAACACATTCCTTTCATTAAGAACCTGAATTATTCTCTACACTCAGGATCATCATCTTGCGTTTAGACTATCAAGGTGTCCTTTTCATCGACAACATCCAAGAATATTCTGATTCATTTCTTGTTGCTCAGGCCGCCTAACACAATACACATTTTTATGCATTGACTGGCTTCATTCCACCATGTAATGTGACCAAAATGCATAGCAAATGTATCAAAACGTATAGCTTTTGTTGTAAATTCATAAATATTTTGGAAATACACTCTACATAAGTCTCCACATCCTTTTCACCTTGTTTTTAGTGTCTAAATACAGAAATAGGAACAAAAGAAGAAACTAGTGAATCGTAGAGGAACTTGTGCAAAGGCTATGTGAGAAGAACTTGTCTGGCAACTTGCTAGGCGAGGATCTATGTCATCACGCGAGAAAGGTTCACTAGAAGAAAGAATGATAGTTGGAGTTGATTTGACTTGACAAGGTTGTATTCAACGGTGACACGTTTAGAAGAATAAAAGTTTTTCGTTGAAAGTTGACTATGAAAGGACTCCACCTCTACCAAGACAAGTGTGCCTAAATGGGCCAAACCTTAGAGAGGGGCGGAAAGGAGTAGCCTTTTCACCGTCTGCAAAAATAGTTCTTCTTCTTCGATCAGTATGTAAGTGAAAGCTTAAAGTTTGAGTAGAGAAGATTCCATCCTCCCTTTTCCCTAACTTGTAAAGTCATTTCTCTTTACTTTTCATTTTTATATTTCTTTATAATATATGTTGTTCATATTGTACAGTGGCCTAAGGCCTACATTCTTTAATATATTACATGATTATACCTTCAATCCAACATTCCTTAACCATTCATCTATCTATGTGTTATTTGTAGTTTATGTTTGTGATAAGTTCTTGATAAAAAGCTTAGCTTATAAGTCTTATTGCGTTAGTTGAGCTATAGCCATCACTTGACTAGTGTATACTGCCAACAACTCAAGAGAGTAAGTAGCAAGGACATGGCTAACGCGTCCAAAGAGGAGTTTGGAGACAAATTCCACCTTGGCGAGATAACTTCCATAATTTGTATCTCGAAATGAGAAACAAGTGTGGGTATTTGATGCCGAGAGGTTGTCACCTTTCAAAGAGAAGTTCTATAAGTTTTGTAAGTAAATTCTTCTAAATAGATCTTGGTTAACCCAAATTAGTCATTTGCATCTCGAGAGGTAAGCAAGTGTGGCGTTTAAGACACTGAGAGGTACTCGCCTTAATCACAAGCTAGTTAACTGGGCTTTATCGCATCAAGGTTGCTGCATGGCTTAATCGCCTAGTAATGCAGAGACCTTCCTCCACTCTTTTTTAATACAAGTTAGCTCACAATTCTATCTCACCTAATTTATTATTCCCCTTTTACAAAATCTCTAGTGTAGATAGTAGATATAGTTTAAACTTACTCTTTATACTGTATAGATAGTGATTCTATACCACCTGAATAAAGATGAAACCTTAGAACTAAGCTTTGATATCAATTCTCTGTGTTTGACCATGGATTACCCACGAAACCTATTGTTTCGTTTATACCTGGGCAAGGAATAAAAAAACTTGTACTTAAAGAGAACTTAGTAATTACGCGATTTAGAGAGACAGAGTGAGCATCTCACATACAATGATCATGACCAATGACTCATTGCATAGAATTAGATTTTGACATACGCACAATTGAGTTCGAAAAATTCACCACCAGCTCCTACTCTTAGTGGTGCATGCATAAACTTCATGTTTAACTTAATCATACTTAGCTTAGACTTGTACACATGGCCCATTAAGTAAATTTAGGAAAATTTTGAGAAATTTTCTTACTCCTTCTCACCTAGTCTTTCAACTCACGAAGAACCTTAATCACATACTAACAGTTAACCTTCAAAAGTCTTGTCCCATAACCCCTCTCTCGAACTAACTAAATTACCAACTTCTTATTGCATACTCTTGCTTCATCGCCTAATGTTAATTTTTGTCAAACCTTTCACTCAAAACACCTACTTTTCATACTTAACTAACTTTAACCTCTTAACTTAGGTACGAGTCTCACACGATACCCCATAGATAAGTAATAATAACTCACCTCGATTGTTCTTTTCATTTTCTATCGTTCATTTTACTTTTTATTTTGAATGTACTTACTTAATTAAAACTAATTGATATTAGAAGAAAAAAATCTTTTTATCTCAAATATCTAAGTTTAATTTCTATTTATTTCTTAAGTTTCAAATATATTACAGTACTTAAATTCACTTCAATTCAGTTACTAGGTCCTTAAATGTTAAGATTTACGCTTTTAACTTTCATTTTTCATTAAAGGTTCACTTCTTATATTTCATACTAATCTTTATTAATTTATTCAAATAATTATAATTACTATCACTGACTTATAAAATTAAAAATAATTTTTGTTAGAGGATGTTTCCTTTTTCACGTTGGACAGTCTCATAATTGACTTAACTAATTTAAAGAGGGATCCACAATTTTACTTTCTATCTCATTAGACAACTTAATTATATGAGAAAGAGAAACGTGTATGCATTCAATCAAGAGAGAACTAAATAATCAAGTACAACATATCGAATCATACATAATATAAAATTAACTTTTATAAACACAAGTTCAACTCTACGAAACATGTTTCTTCGAAAAATCTCGTATAAACAAACATATAACTAAAAATATTGTCAAACAAACCCCTTAAAAATCCCTAAAAGACAAGTTATTCAACCAATTTAGGTGTCACATAAACTCTCAAGTAACTATACATTTATTGGACATGAGAAACTTTCCATACAACTTAACCAACAATAGTCTTAAGTTCTAAAAACTGACTGTAACATTATGATTTTATATTAAAACTACTAAAAAGCCAATTCAATTACCATTTACAACAATTTACAACACTTATTTAATTTTTTTTTTAAGACCTATCATCCAAAGCTATGGGTACACACATGAGTCAGTCCAATATTGGTACCTACTAGAGTACATACTACAACAATTACGGATTGTGATTTTTACTAAAGCATATGCCACAACAATTACGCATTGTGATTTGTACTTAGCAAGAAGAACTTAACTAACTTGCTTAATTAATGAAGGCATCAATCTAACATATGGACCAAATCATGAATAATTATTAATTTATTAGTTTTCACTATTTCATTATTGAGTATATGATCAAATAGTGCTTAAATAACAACATTCTGTTTTCAGATTCTAGAATTATTTGTTAACTCTTGCTCTATATTTGTTATATATAAATAAGTAAATAAATAAAGTATATTAAGCAGAATATATATATATGTGTGTGTGTGGCTTTTATCTTTTGGTTTATTGGACACTATTACATCATATTGTTGTTTATATTAGAAAACAAACCAGCGGATAGTATAACTATCTCATTTATTTAAATCAAACTACAAAAAGGGTAGTTCGAGTGAGAGAGATGAAGAGCTTCATATTTTAAAACTAGAGCTTCCGTAATTTGGTTGCTTCGGTCGAATTTGAATACCTTTAAAGACCAATTTCGATTTTCGATCCTTGCTGTGATTATACATGCTAAACTCATACTCCTTATCACTGTCACAATCATGATTATCATCGACCATGATTTCCCCAACTTTGATCGTAAACCATCCATTCCGTGGTCTAGATTCAAGATTTTCCTTGATCACAAGTTTCGTTGCTTTTGGGTAGGTGATTTCAAAGATAGTAGGTACATGATATCCAGTGGCACAAGGCTTGAACAAAAGTTCAAACAATACGTCATATGTAAAGGTAGATGATAGCATATGTTGCTTGATCTTTCCACGTGCTTCTGGAAAAACTATTTCTCTAAATGTGGCCGATACAGTTTTCTTACTGTCGAAGAATTTTTTACATCATCATCAATAAATAAACAACTTTAGAAATAGTATCTATAAAAAAAAAAAAAAACTACTTTATGCATTTCACTTAATTTTGTCAATTCAAGTGAAAACTTTTCACATCTTAGTTTTTAAACAATAAATTTGGTCCTCATTATTTTAGAGAAATTAGGTTAAAGGAATTTGTTTAGTAGTTTCATAAAATCTTATAAATATCTCGTAAATAAAAGATTTTATCAAATGATAGAGACTAACTTTTTAACTATAAAACTAAATTCTAATTATTATTTTTAATTACAAAGATCAAATTTGTAATTTTAACAAATAATTTGTTCTATAAATTTATTCTTCAAAATTATATTCAGTTTTGATTATAAAATAAATAATAAAGATTTATAAAATAAAATAAATAATTTTATAGAACAAAAACACTTTTGTTCTATAAAATTATTCTTCAAAATTCAATCAATAAGAAAAATGCTAACTAACTTAGAATTTAATCCATATAATTTGAGAATCGTATAAATATTGTCTATTAGAAAAAAAAAATATTCTAATTTTGTCATTATAGTTTAAATTTTGTTTAGATATACTATACTATAAATGTTTAACAAAATGTTTAAATTGTAACGTTGTAGATATACTATAAAATGTGTAATAGTGTAAATTGTAACGTTTTGTTCTATTTAAAAATGATATAAATATAAAGACAAACGATATCGGAGGATGTTAAAAAAATAAGTATACCCATATATCTCCATATTTTCCCATGTGATCAAGTCCTGGCGATCAAAATATATTTTGAGGGCTTTTGGAGATATAAAGAACGCATTACCCTTTGCCTTCTCATCAAACCAATAAATCTGCATACAAACGAATCATACTCAGCTTTAACAATTTTGAATTTCTATTCAAATATCAATATAAGATTAAAATAAATTAAATTATAATGTAAAAATAAATTTGCATATAATTTGTGTTTAAGTTTATTTCTATGTAAAAAATTTCGAATACTAATATTAGGGCATGTATGTTTGAGAGTGTTTTTATAAATAATCATTTTAACCATTACATAATATTTTTTGGTAATGGTATGATAAATCATGTTAATATTTGGTTTTATACCGACAATTTAAATCTAATTTAAATTAATTTTTTAATAATTAATGTTTGGTTTTTAATGTAAGTTTTAGAATCATCAAATTACTAAAAGAAATTTACATTTTAGACTTTTTAAAAAAGTAAATGCATAGAAGAAAAAGATTATTATTACAAGTAGAGAAGAAATCTAGATAAAAAAATTTAATGGGACCATAAAAAACAAAGTAATTTAAGAATATGTCAAAAATGATTTTAGCTATTTCAAAATCATTAAAAAAACACGTGTTTATTATTCTTTTTTATGAGTCCTTCTAATATCAATTACATTATACTCGTAAAAATAATACTACACACTTGCCTTGTTTCCATTGTCTATGTAGATCCCATCACAAAGTTGTTTATAAAGCTTAGCGTCGAGGGGCCAACTTTGTGTCACGGTCATACTTGTTCAAGGCGTGTTTGCCTATGGTCGTATGTTCCGATTAGCCCCAATCTATCTTATATTTATGTCTTGTATGTAGTCTAGGCGTTTACTTTCAATTCTAGGTCGATATGCTTGGGAGTGACGTTTCGACATTTTCATATGCAAGCCTGCCAGAAGGGAAAATGTCCAAAATGTA
>JBBPDI010000005.1:16395967-16420383 GCA_037974545.1 Cucumis variabilis | reverse complement strand
ACTAATACATATAATATAAGTGTATCACTACACTGATATACAAAACTGAGACAAAGTAAAACCAAAACAAAATTAATATAAAAAATTAAAATAAAATTATTTGGAATCAAATGCAACTCAAAATACACATCGAATAAAGTAAAAAAAAAATCACAAATGAAGTTAAATTACTTCGATCAACAACCATTATATTTTCTATTGCAATTATTGTACTATTGATATTCTAAAATTAAGATTAAGACAAAAATAAATACTTTTTCTAGTATAAAAATAAACAAATAATTAGGGCCTTAAAAAGTGAGAGAATAAATAAATAACGAGTAGGACATTAAAAAGAGGAAGAGAAATAAGTTATTGAAGGGTAGTTTAGTAATAATAACAAATTGAAGTTGGATAAGTGAAAATTTTGCCATATTTGCAGAATTCTAGAATAATGTGCTATAATTGCTATATTATATTCTCAAAATGCTACCCTATGCAATTTTCCTTTGCATTTCATATTATAATTATAGAACACATCAACAAACATAATCAAATAGACGATGCTACTTTTCAAATTACCAGTGATAGATTACGTTTTCTCCAAAATAAACATGATCTTAATTCAGTTATGTGTGTAATGAAAAGTGAGTTACATAAAGATGAATACATCTTGAAATTTATATCTAAGCATCGTTGTTTTTAATTTTGGTCACAAAAAATGACTACAAAAACATACATTATATCTAATCAATTTTTCCTTTTTATCACATATTTTTAACTTTTAAAGAAATTTCATGAGTATTAATGTAACTTAGAAAAATATTTTTTAAACAAAATACTGCAGTGTTAGTTTTTATATAAAGAACAATAAAATCCAAGATAATTTCTATAATTTAGTTAGAAAAGAAGATTTTTATTAGGTAAAGATAAAATATTAATTTTCTATAATTTAGCTAGAAAACTTGACCTTTATTAGTTAAAGATAAAATATTTGGATAAAGATTGATAGGAATCATAGGTTGACATGTAGATTTTAGGTCTAAATTAAAATGATTTTAGAAAAAATATTAAACTCAGTTGAATAATTTAATATTAATAAAAAAACGACTCAACTTAATTAAATATAATTCAATACAAAAATTTCTTAAACAATTTTTTCTATATCCAGCAATTCTTGAAGTTGAACTAAAGGAAGAATATATTAAAACAATAATCTTAATTTTTTTTTTTGCAAAAAGCTTTCTTATTATAGATTAATTTAATTAAAAAAGAAAAAAAAAGAAATAAAGGGTTGGGTTTGATGATGAATTATATATTTCTTAATATAGATTTTTAGAGTTTTCATATAACTGAAAAAAAAAAAAAAGAAAAAAGCTGGGAGAGAGGATGATGAAGATGAAGAAAAATGAAGGGAGAGGGAAGGAGAAAGGGGGATTACAAGGAGAAAGGGGATTAAATTAATGGTCTTAATTTATTTATACTTGTGCATTATAATGTATTTGAGACCATTTCAAATGTAATAATAGTATAATAAATCAAAATATTTAGTAAATATAATATAAAGATATTTTTAAATATATTATAATGAATCAAATTTATCAATATTTTTTAACGTCGGTTATTAATAGAATATAATATTTTTTTATATTTTGTAAATACTTTTAAATATAATAGTTTTGCTATTTGGATATATATTTGCAACTCTTTAAAATTAACGTTGTATAATACAATATTATTAGTACTAAAAGCACAGTCAATTGCAGTTATCCTTTTCTTATATTCCTTTTTGTGACCTCTCATTTCCTATTAACTTATTCCATTTTTCATCTTAATTTCTTTTTGATACATTAATTTAATTAAGATGTCAACATTAAATAAGTAATCAAATAGATTATATAAAATTTACTCGATAAGGATATAAGCTCATCGATGCCTGATCAAAATAGAATATTAATCAAAGGCTATTTGATTTAAAATGTCTTAAATATTTAACATAGTTTACAAATAATATTTTAAAAATATCCTAAAATTGTAATATATTTCATATCTAGATTTTGACTTAATTTACGAAAATATTTAATCTTAATACTCATTATCTTACCTTTTAATTTTATTAAAAAATTCAATAAAATATTAAAAAATTCGAATTAACAAGCAATTTGATATATCTTGCAATTAATATTTGAGGTAATTATCTAACAAGTGTTATTTTATTCTTTGACTTATAAGATATTTATCTCTTCAATTTAGGAATTCAATTACCATATGCTTTAACGTTGAATTTTACAATTTTTTCAACATTATTATTATAGATACAAGGTAGATACTTGCATAATGACTAAATACCTAGATACATATGACAAAGTAAGTGAAATATACATCTTAAATGTGAGCAAAATTATCGTACAAGATATTGTTAACTTATAGAAATATAAGTTATTATGACCTTTTAGGTAGAATAATGGGACCAAAATGCGTAGTAAATGTGTCAAAATGCTAATACTTCTAGTGCAAATTCATAAGTATTAGAAAATACAACTTACACGAGTCCCTAGCTTGTTTTACCTTGTTTTCAATGTTTTAACGCAAAATTATGGATAAAAAAAAAAAGTAGTGAATCATAGAGGATCGTGAAGAAGCTAGTCTGGCGACCAAACATCTTTAGGCGAGAATGCACATCAACACACAAGGAAGTGATCACCAAAAGAAAAGAATGGTTGTTGGATTTGATGAGACTTGACACAGACTGCATTCGATGCTGACATGAACAGAAGAATCGAAGTTTTTCGCTGAAAGCTACCTATATAAAGCCTTCATCCCTACCAATTAAAGTGGTTGGGCCTCAAAGATGTCAGACATCTGAATGGATTGGCCAAAGTGGCTAAATGGACAAAACTCTAAAGAGGGGCAAAAAGGATTAGCATTTCTGCCGTCTATGAAAGAATACTCTTCTTCTTCCGGTCAGTCTATAAGTGAGAGCTTAGGGACAAAGTAGAGAAAATTCCACCATTTCCCTTCCCGTAACTTGTAATGTCCATTCTTTTTAGTTTCCAATTTTATATTTCCTTGCCATGTAAAGTGTTTATATTGTACAGTGGCCTAAGCCCTACATTCTTTAATACATTACATGTTTATACCTTTTCAATCCAACATCACTTTACTGTTTATTTGTCAAGATTTGTAGTTTGGGCTTGTGATAAGTTCTTGATAAGAAGTCTAACTTATAAAGCTTATCGTGTTAGTTGAGCTACATAATCACCACTTGGCCAGTGCATGTCGTCAAATACTCGAGAGAGTAGGTAGCAAAGATATGGCTAACGAATGCAAGAAAGACTTTGGAGACAAACTCCACCTTGGCGAGATAACTTTCATCACTTGTGTCTTGAAAGGAGAACTAGTGTGGGTACTTGGCACTAAGTGGTTGTCACCTAAAAAAGAAGTGCTATAAGTCCTGTAAGT
Source organism: Cucumis variabilis (assembly GCA_037974545.1). Lineage (NCBI taxonomy): Eukaryota > Viridiplantae > Streptophyta > Magnoliopsida > Cucurbitales > Cucurbitaceae > Cucumis > Cucumis variabilis. Next base: position 16,416,942 of record JBBPDI010000005.1, on the reverse strand, counting down.
ACACGTTTCTAGATAGATCTTGCTCAACCAAGCTTTATCATTTGCATGCCGTTAGGTGAGCAAGTGTGACATTTAAGGCATTAAGAGGTGCTCGCCTTAATCAGAGGCTAGTTAACTGATGTCTATCGCCTCAAGCTTGCCGCATGGCTTATTTGCCTAATAACACAAATACCTTCCTTCACTACTTTCTTAATACAAGTTATGGTTCACATTTCCATCATGTGATCACCATTCTTACCCCCTTTTACTAATTCTCTAGTGTGTAGATGATTAGACTTAGCTTAGATATACTTTACTTTATACTGAATAGTTACAATATACCACCTAGATAAAGAAGTAGACCTTAGAACTAAGATTTGTTATCAATTTGGTGTGTTAGACCCTAGATTACCCAAGAAACTAGTTGATTCACTTATACTTGGACAAGTAATAGGAAAACTTGACATATTGAGACATAGTGAGCATTTCGCATTCAATGACCATGACTCACCGCAAAGAAAATACACATATACTATAGCACACACTAAGACATGCATAGAGCTAAATCCGACAGACAAACAACCAGATATACATTATTAACAACCTTAAATTTGTGAATGTCCTAAATATATTTAAAATAAACACCATATGTATTTAAAATAGCGTAGTAAATATTCTAAATAAACTTAGTATATATTTGAAAATGAAGATTCGGTAGTAGTAAATATTCTAAATAAACTTAGTATATATTTGAAAATGAAGATTTGGTACTAGAATTATTAGGTATTAAATGCAATCCATCGAACTTGAGAAGATGACCTAATTCTAAATTCAATAGGCTTAGAATATTTCTTTCATAATCCATCAAATTGGAGAAAAGGGAGGATAGAATTGGCAGAGGTAGCATGTATTAGGATTGGCTTGCGATTGCATGACCTTAATGTAGGGAATTTTGGACTTGCGAAGATGTTGAAAGTAGACGACTTGGCTTCTTCAGTATGCCCTCTACACTTGAACTGCATTGTATTTAGGCAATTCTCCGAAATAGAAGGATTTTGTTGTTTGATAGTCATCCTTTTGTTTTTGTTAGGTTAGTAGTTGGCTAATGTTATCATTATAATTTTCTTATTTCTGTTTGGAGTTTTGTATATAAAATTCATGCTCATACGTATGTTGAAGATTAAGGTTTCAATTTGTTAGATAGGAGTTGAAGTAATAAGGAGATGGGTGAACTATTCTTTTGATGGATCACCTTTTTGAAGTGTTCAACACTACATGGAAAATATTCATTAATTGAATGCAAACATTTACCTTACAATTGGGTGTATTTTAGGTACGGTTTGTTTCTTCTTTTTCTTTTTCGATCAATTATTTAGGAGAGTCAATCACGTATTTATAGACAAAGTTTGTTGCAATTCAGAAGCGATTTACAGGGAATTATCTTCAAAGATTTCAGTTAAAGGATAACGAGAAAGCTTGTTGACAAATAAAGCATGCGAAATAAAATATCTTATTGTGGGAGAAAAGTCGACATCAACTTGCAGGATCAACAATTCTCTTATAATCTAGGGATAATACAGTTCTTTTTTAATAAACTTGAAGAATTATAAAAGTTAAACGATCTTTGTCATCTCTCATATATATTCCATCTTCCAGATCTAAACGATTGTGTACGAAGATCTAAACGATCTTTGGTTCAAGATCGTGTATCAAATATGAAAGATCTTGGTATATGATCATGTACAAAATCTAAATGATATCGGTACACGATCTTGTACTAAATGTAAATGATCTTGGTACAATCTTGGTACACGATCGTGAACCAAGATCATTTAGATTTTGTACACAATCGTTTAGCTCTTGGTACACGATAGTGTACCAATATCTAAACGATCTTGGTTCACAATCGTTTAGAAGAAGAATTACACAAGCGTGTGTGGCCGATGTTGATACTACCTACACAATCATGTGTCATTTCCTACACTATTGCATTTCATGATCGTTTAGAAGAATAATTACACGCACGTGTGTGGATGATCATTAATCGCGTGTTGATTGGAGCATCTTTGATATTTTCTATTGTGAGTCTGCAAGCTTTTTTGTTTTCGAAATTATTCTATATAGTGTAAATATTTTACCCGTTTGTTATATTTTTTAAAAACTCTCAACAATTTACTAGTTTCAATTATTTCATTTGCTCAATAACAACCTTCTCTTTTGAGAATGGAGAATTATTTATTAACTCTATCTCTATGTTTGTAATAAATATAAAAGTATAGTAAGAAAAAAGTAATTCTCTCTCTCTCTCTATATATATCTATATCTATATCTATATATATATATATGTGGACTGTATTACATAGTGATATTGTTGTTTATATTAGAAAACAAACTAGAGTGTAGTATACCTCTCTCATTTATTTAAACCAAACTACAAGTAGGGTAGTGGGAGTGAGAGATTTAGAGATTCATATTTTTAGTATCTGCAACTTGATTGTTTTTGCTGAATTTCAAAAGCTTTAACTTTTAACATCGACTTCCATTGATCACTGTAGTTATACAGGCTAAACTCGTACTCCTTAGCATTGTTACAACCATGTTTATTGTCGATCTTGCTGTAACACCCTAAAAATTTAGATAATTTTAATTATCTTGGATTTATTTAGTTATGTTTGAAATTTTGGGTGTTATTTTAAGTAATCATTAAGGGTTATCTGATATGAAAATTAAGATTAGTTAAGTAATTATGGGAATTAGTTAATAAATTTTGAAATTGAAATATTTTTGGTGTTGTTATAGAATTGTTGTTGGATTGATATTGGTTAATTATATATTAAATTATGGAAGAGAATAATAATTATATTAAAGATAATATAATTATTAAAATTTTATGTTTGGTTTTTGGAAAAAAGATAAAAAGAAGTGATTTGAAGAATTAGAGTTAATGAGGAGAGAGAAGATATTGGGTTTTGTTTGTGAGAAACTAGAACTTTTTTCTCAAATAATGTAAATAGAGAAAGTGATGACAAAAATAAAGTTGGGGCAAACTATTGACAAAAACAGGGTAGTTTTGGGCTCCACACCTTATTTTTTTCATTATTTATATATATTGCACGTGGGTCCCACACTTTCTTATTTTATTCATTATTTATATTAATCGTGGGTCTCACATCTTCTTTTCTTTTTTATTTTCATATATATACATGTGAACCCCACACCTTCTTCCTTTCTTAATTATATAAATATTTCAATCTAAAAATATCTTCTCTTATTAAAATTAATATCAACTTTTCATTTTAATTTTTCTTTATATATATATATATATTAAATATTTTAATTCTAAAAATATTTTTCTTGTTAAAATTATTATCAACTTTCCAATTTTAATTAATTTTTTTATATATATTAAATATTAAATATTAAATATTGAATTTTGCTTATTAAAGTCACCTTATTTTGAATCAACTTTTTTTTTTATTAACTTCACTTTTTTTATTTTGAGTCAACTTTCAAAAATCAAAAGATCATAATACATATTTATTCAACATATGTTTATATTAGTTATTTATATTACCTAAAAATAATAATTTGCCAATTTTAATAGAAATTTAAGTGAAGAGAGAGAAAAGGTAATAAATATGTATATTTAGTTATATAATATATATATATGATTGATGTTTGGAAAAAGTAATTAATAAAGAAAGAGAGTATGGTTTATTCGGATTATATTTTAGAAAAAGAAAAGGGAAAGATGATCATAATAATAATAAATGTATTATTATTATTATTATTATTATTATTCTTTTTTATATAATAAAAACTTAGTGAAGCATGCACAACACACTATTCATTACATTATCTTCTCCAATCATTCTCCTTTGAATTCCTAGCCACCGCTACCTCTAATCTTCTCCATTCATCCTTGACGTTAGCCGTCAGTCGCCATCGTTCAAGACAGAGGAAGTCGCTCGTCGCATCTACTCTCTCTTCGTTTGTCTTAGCGAAGTCGAAACGTCCGTGCTCAACATTGGTTGCAACACCCTTCGTACGGCAACCGTAGCTTCTCTGTCTGAGCCGATCTACTCCATTCGCGTTGTCTTCTCGTCCGCGTTACCTCTCCGGTCGAAGCCTCTTCAAGTGTGAGCCATGCTTTCCTCCTTCGCAAACCGTAGTCGCATGAGCCGACCACCTCCCATTCCGAGCCGCTTGAACCATCCTCCAGCTTCTACTCTCTTCCAGTCACGAGCCGCCCTCTTAAAGCTAACCATTTCATTCTACTTAGCCTTTTGGGTAAGTTTTGTTAAATTTGGTAATCCAAATAATTTACTCTTTGAATTTTAAATAAGTTTGCATTTGGAATGAGTTGAGTTATCTTTGCTTCAAGGTTCAAGTATTAATTTAAGAAATTGCGGCTGCAAAATTTTACACTTAAAGTCGTGTCGGTTTCAACCTTAGCTTTGGGTTAGTTGGATAAATTAGAATGCTCAATTAAGTATAGTTGGGCGATATTGACCAAAATAGTAATTTTAATTTTATTGTGTTTAAGACTGATTATTTGGGAATTGACTACAATATTCTTTTTAGCTAATCTCCAGCTAAGAGAATCTACTATTACACCCTTTTTCTCTCATTATGCATTTACGTTTGATGCATTATGTGACTTTAGAGATGTTTGAGAATGATAGCTACCTAGACAACAATAATGTATGACTGAGATATGTGATGAGATGTTAAGAATAAGATATGTGATGATCATGAGATGTTAAGAATAAGATATGTTATGAATGAGTTACTATGATTGAGATATATTATGTTACATGTATAGGCTATATTGTTCTGTTAGCTTGTCTGTTAGAGTCGTACCATATGGGTGTCCTTTGAGATCACCACCTATTTATGCCTGTTTGGCTAACTTTTATGTGTGATCGACGGGGATACTTACAGTTCGACTCTCTTTAGGGTGATTCCTTCGGTTCATTGAGAGTCTAGATGTATCCCTACAGGATCACTGGATAGTATGCGTTCGCGGGTGCACAATACTTACATGACTCTAATGAGAAGTTAACACACACGTAGCAGGACTAATAATGGGTTCTTTACTAAGTATAAATTTATAGTCACTCTTTTCTAGGTAGAGGCAAGCTGGTGAATGATAAGAAATGACCATGGTACAAATGTTATATTTATTATTTTCTTTACATACTTTACTTATATTTTATGATTTAATATTTGAAGCATTTCTTTTAAAACTTAGTAATTTCTTTTATTTTAAATAAAAAAGTTTTTATTTTTTTTTTACTGATAATGACTTTAGCTTAGTATAAAGAGTTGGGTTGTTACACTTGAATTTTCCGACCTTAATTGTAAACCAAACATCTCGTGGCATACATTATAGGCTTTCTTTGTTCACATGTGTAGTTCCATCAGGGAAGGTGATTCCAAAGATAACAGGTTCATACCATCCAGAGGCACAAGGCATTAACAAAAGATGACATAATACTTCATATACACTGCTAGATGATAGCATATATTCCTTTAACTTCCCATGTACATCTAGCCAACATACTTTTATAAGCTTAGCCACTTCAATTTTCTTACTGTCAAAACTTTTTTACACCATCATCAACAAATAAACAACTTTCTGAGAAAAAGGGAAAAAAAAAACCAATTTTTATCATTCCATTTAATTGTCTGTACAATGAAAATCTTCTTTTCACATCATATTTTAAATTTGGTCTCTACAGATTCAGAAAAAGTTAACTTCAATTTAGTTCCTTCAACTTTTAAAGTGAAATGTGTTAAATTATAAAGACTAAATTTTAATTATAAACATAATGATAAATTCTAACTTTTCTAATTTCTATTTCGAATCTCAATAATTTAACCTATTTGTTCTCTGTAAAACAATTCTTCAAAATTCACCCAATCAACCCTTTTAGTTTTAATTACTAAATACATAATAAAGATTAAAGTTCATTCATTCAAACCTAATCTATCTCTTCTTTTATGTTTGATTTTTTCATTTTTTTTATCTCAGTATATACTTTCACTTATTTCATCATTTTGTTTTCCAACACACACAAGAAAAAGAAAAAGAAAAAGAACAAAAAAAAAAAAAGAAAAAAAAGAATAGAAGGATAGAATGAGATATATTTAAGGTTAAAATTCCAATTTTGTCCTTATAATTTAAATTTTGTTTAATTAATCCATTCCTTTTTATAATAAATCTCAAAATTTAGTCTCTTACGTGAATATGTGTTTTCTAAATTTATGGTAAAATTAATACTCTTTACACATAACAAAGAGTTTTTTTTGTTTATGTAAAATCAACACCAAACTAGCTTTATGGAATAAAACTTAAATTTATTGAAAGAAGAAGAACTAATTGGCTGCTTTCAAATATAAAGAATTAAGTTAACTAACTTACAAATCTATAACAAATTAAATTGATGGACACTGTAAATGTATATATCGGAAAATTTTATTACATTAAAAAATTGATATTTCAAAGTATAGATGTATGCATTACTCTTTTTCTTCTTATCAAACCAATAAAGGTGCAAACAAACTAATCATAATCAGCTCTTTAACAAATTTTAATTAAAGGTTAAAAAACTAAATAATAATGTAAAAGTAAATTTGCATATTATTTGTGTTGTAAGTTAATTTCTATCTAAAAATATTTGAACACTAATATCATGTTGAGAGTGTTTTTATAAATAGAAATTATTTTTATTAACAAATGATTTGTTAAAGAATTATTTTAATATTTGGTTCCTCACTTTTAAAAAGTAATATTTTTTTTTCTGGTAATAGTGTGATAAATCATTCCAAATATTTTTGGATTCATACATGTAGATATAGTGTTTTTTTTTTCAATGTACGATCCATTTAAATTTAATTAAAAACAATTTTTTAATGATAATTAATGTTTGGTTTTTAGGTTAGTTTTAGAATCATCCAATTATTAAAAGAAATTGAGACATTTTTTAAAATAACAAAATAAATTAAAATATTTATAAGCTATAACAAAATTTTAAATTTTAACAATGATATAAATTGATAGACTTCTATTACTGACTATCAATGCTGATAGAAGCATATTTGTGGCTATCAATATTTAATATTGATAGAATCTCAAAATTTTGTTATATTTTGTCAAATTTGTTTTTTTTTGACAATTTGTCTAAAAGCAATTAGATGCATGAAAGTTAAGATTATTAGATGTAGAGAAGAAAGTTGGAGATAGAAAAAACATAGTAGTTTTTGAAAACAAGCGAATTGAGACAAAATTAATGATTTTAATCATTTCAAAAGTACTCCCAAACATATCGTTTAACTCCTTTATAAATCCTTCTAATATCAACTATATAATACTCTAAAAAAATTAAAAATAATGTTACACTTGCCTTAGTTCCCTTGTTTAGGGTGCCATCACAAAGTTGTTGATAAAGCTTAGTAGGAGGGCCAATGCACCACAAAATCTCCATTTCTTGGCAAAATATAATTAAAGTTAGGGGTGTTCGCCGTTTAGTTTGGTTCGATTTGAAGCTAAAACTGCACCGAATCGCAAAATAAAAAAAAATCTTATTTGAAACTGAACCGAACCGCTCATCTGTGTCAAACCAAATAGAAATCGAACCACATATGCTTATATAAAACCGAATCAAAACCTAACCGCTTATACATGAATATTATATTTGAAATCCTTTATGAACATTGTACATTAAAAAAAGTTCGGCAAAGTTTCAAATATGGATTAAATTAATTCTTACAAAGTTACAAACATAGAAATTTCAAAATTACAGACATAGATGTTTCAAACATTGAAATTTGAAAGTCCATCAAAACATAGAAGTTTCAAAATCTACCTAATATAAATAAGTCCTACAGTCATACCAAACTCCGTCAAGACAACTTGTCCTTTACGTTTTGATTATGTCATTCTTCTCCTTCTCAATCTTCTCCTTGATTTTTGCCTTTATACCCGCTTTGAAGTCTAAAAAAATCTTATTATTAACATAGTAATGACATAATCAATATATTTGAATTTTGAAGTTATAAATTAATTTTAAAAAATGCTCTATAGATACGAACCTTCTTCAACCGTTGCAATGTCCTCCAAATATTTTTTTGAGATCAATAGACTCAATATTAATTGCTTTTGAATGTAGCCAATTTTGTGTACATACAAGTGCCTCAACTATGGTTGGAGCTAACGTAGAACAAAACAGATCAATCACTCTACCACTAATACTAAATGCAGACTCAGAAGCAACTGTGGATACTAGAATTGCAAAAATATCTCTTGCGATTTGGCTAAGAACCTTATATCTTGAAGAATCTTCTTTCCGCCACTCTAAGATATCAAAGTTCTTCTCATGTGCAATACGATGCTCCAAAAGTAAATTTCAACTTCTGTATCCACATAGGACATCCTCTTCATCCATATCTTCAAAATAGATTTGAAAAACGTCTGAAGCGAAATAAAAAGTTCTAGATGTACTGGAAGTAGTTCTAGATGTAGTGGAAAAGATACTACTACTACAATCTTGAAACACTTGAAGTTGAGAATATTCACTAAACAATATTCTTAAAACATATTCCACCTTATTTCCCACTTCTTTTGCTGTATCCATGTCAAATAATTGAGCCAAAGAATACATGAGAGATTTCACCTTATTTCCCACTTCTTTTGTGGATATGGAGCACGTGTAAGATATTCTCAACCATGTATTTAGTATCCTATAATGGTGAAATTGGATGGAAGATTGTTACTATGGTAGGTGCTAAGTATACATGAGCTCAGTTTGGCCACGTGTTTTTTTGTGGATATGGCGTTTGAGTTTATGTCCTAAAACTCATAGTTTATATATTTAAATTATATTCTATTCAATAAAGTGGTTATTGAGGACTTATTAGTGAAAATAGAATACTATAATCTTAAATCCAATAAACTAAGTCTCGAGGCTATTTAGTGTAGACTTAAAGAGACATAAACATATATCAAGTTCGAGTATATAGCCCAAACAGTCTATAGTGTATGAATAAGGTTGGGCGTCTTATTCTGGAAACACTATGGATGCAGCCCGCTTTGTAGTTAGTACAAACAATATGATACTAAATTGTTCTTGTAGATATATGGAAGTTGTGGCATCCTATGTAAAGAGTTTACATAAGATTAGAACCATGAAATAGTCACTTTTAAGTTGTAACACCTTTAACCGTATAAAATTGAGTATTTCGATTATTGATGACCTAGGTAATCTAATCTTAATCCTGGTTTAACATCTATGAATTTTTGTTCACACAGAATTATCATTAGATCTGCATAGGTGAGGGCAGCTCAACGATACTAGTCCAATAATCCTCCTATTTTAGAGGTAAGACCGGGTGGACAGCTAGGGGCATAGGGTGCAAGACGAAATTTACTCCATCCACATTAGGGATAGTAGATAGGTTGTTTTCTTAAGTACTGAATCCAAGTCATTTTATAAGTTGGACCTTAAACCAATTGTTTAATAGTTGATCAGTGGGACTTAAATAGCAAGATGTAATCTCAATGGTAGAACAGTATTTTCATCCAGCCGAAATTACGAACAACCTGTGAAGGATTAACTTACTGATCATGTCTATATCACATGGACAAAAATATAGGGGTTAATTTAGTGAGGGGAGTGCAACTACGGGACTTTAGTGGAACGATCTATTAGTTAACAAATGTTGATTAGCTCGATCTAAAAGTGTTTAACCAGTTAATCTCGAATTGTTGGAGTCCATGATCTATAGATCCATTAGGTTCTCCTGCTAGCTCATATGAAATAAATTTAAAACAATATGTTAGAATAATTTAAATTGTTCGAATTAGGTAGGTAAAGAGAGAGAAATCGACAAATATATGTGATATAGTCATTGGTTATAAGTTTGAGATAGAGTTTTATGTTTAAATATGATTTAAATATTAAAAATATGAATACAAATTCATATTTTGAAGCTCGAAATTGATGGAAATGGTCATAGTTGTAAAAAGTCAAAATGTTGACTTTTGGCTTTGAAAATTCAAATTTTGACCGATTTTAAATTCAAATGTGATTTAAATTTTGGAAAAATAAGTACGGATTTATGTTTGGAAGGTTAAAATTAGTCAAGACGGATAAAATGATAAATGGTAAAAAGTAAAAAATGTTGACTTTTGACTTAAAAAGTTTAAAGTGTGACTTTGATTTAAATGATCAAATGACCATATTGCCCTTGGACTAAGTTAGTGAAAAAATCTAACATTTATTGGATAATCCTTCTAACACTTAGTGGAATAGATGGCTACATGAGATATGAACGCTTAGCCCACTAAGTTCCACAATTGTTAGTGGAATATTAGGTGTTTAGATTTTATGAACAAATTACATGAATTTTTGCATGTAATTTGTTTATAAATAGACCATTTTTCTATTCGTAAAAGATTTTTGGTCAAATTTGTATTTTTGTTTTTATAAAAATTTGACAAAAGCATTTCTCTCAACCCTAAGTATCACCTTCCAATTTCCATCTTGGTCTCTATATATCATTCGCCTAACGAGTCCCACAACCCAATTCTAAGTCTGAGGAATTATAGGTAAACTCTAGTGGGTGGTCTCGGGTTCATGTTTGTGAGGAGATATCGAGGAATAAGGAAGCTACAAAGATATGACTTTTATTAACCCTAACTTCATTTAATTAGGGTAGTTGATATGCATGTTAATCTCTAAAGTACTTTAGATGCAATTAGAGCAGAATTGATTTGTAAATCCACTGCACATGTATCGTATTTCATCATATGAATCACATGTGAGCTATTCTCGATCGAGTATTTAGTATTCTACCACGGTCGGATCGAATGGGAGTTGCTATCGTGGTGGGTACTAAATATGCATGAATTAGTTTTGGCTGCATGATTCCTTGGTTATGTGCGAGCTATTCTTGGCTTTATATTTAGGCGTCTTGCCATAGTCGGGTTGCGTAGAGATTTGTTAGCTTGATTTGTGGTTATGTGATGATAAGGTTTTAATTACTATTTCTTTATTGATGCACATTTACACATTTTTTTAGCATGTTTTACTAGTTGTTACTTCTAAGAATTTTTCACTCACTGAGTTTTCAGCCCATGTAGCGATCAAGGATCGAGCATTGGTTGAACACTTCGTCACCATTTGTAGATTTTCATTTTTGTATGTATACAGTTAAGTTTTGTATTGCATCATGGGGTGGTTAGATGTAGCAAGAGTGATGCCAATGACTTAGATCCCTCCTTAGACTGAAATAATTTTGTATGGAATATTTAGTTTGAATTTTAACTCTACTTGAAACTCTAGAGTCTTCTGGATGTGTATGTGGTTAGACACACTTGTTGTGTTGTGGAATCTGATGTTTGTTTATATACATATAAAAATGAAAATCGTTTTACTTTTCAAGTTTGGCTAACCCAAATTTTAGGGGAGGTGCTGCCGAAATTATTATCGAATTTTTTGAAAAGTATTTTATCGATCTTATGTTTGAAAATGAATGTTTTAAAGAGTAGATTCATACAACAATCTAGGTTAGAAGGAAAAACCTAGAACAGGGTGTGACAAAATATTTTGTCCATTTATTATATTTTTTTATAAAAATTCAATAATATAATTTACTAGTTTCCATTATTTCATTTTTGAGTATACCATCGAATATTACTTAATAACAACATTCTTGAGATCCTAGAATTATTTGTCAACTCTTGCCCTATATTTGTAATAAATATATATCACAGATATAGAGCAATATATATATATATATATATATATATATAAATAAAAGTAGAGTAAGTAAAAGGTAATTATATATATATATATATATATATTTTGTTTATTGGACACTATTAGTGTATTACATAGTTATATTGTTGTTTGTATTAGAAAACAAACTACTGTGCAATATACCTATCTCATTTATTTAAACCAAACTACAGGTAGGGTAGTGGGAGTGAGAGAGATTTAGAGATTCATATTTTTAGCATCCACAATTTGGTTGTTTTGGTCGAACCTCAATACCTTTAACCATCATTCCCGACTTCCAGTGATCACTGTGGTTATACATGCTAAATTCATACTCTAGCACTGTCACAACCATGTTTATTGTCAACCTTGAATTCCCTGATCTTGATCGTAAACCAAACATCTAATGGTTTATATTGTAAGCTTTCTTTGTTCACATGTGTTGTCCCATCTGGGAAGGTGATTCCAAAGTTCACAGGTTCATGCCATCCAGAGGCACAAGGTGTTAACAAAAGATGAATCGATACTTCATATACAATGCCAGATGATAGCATATATTCCTTCAACTTCCCACGTACATCTAACCAACATACTCTTATAAGCTCAGCCACTTCAATTTTTTTACTGCCAAAATCTTTTAACATCATCATCAACAAATAAGCAACTTTTTTTTTTTAAAAAAGAAAATACTAAATAGAACAAAAAAACCCCTATTTTTAAACATTTCACTTAATTGTCAGTACAACGAAAATTTTCTTTTCACATCATATTTTTTAAATCATAAAATTTAGTCTCTATAATTTTAGAAAAAGTTAAAAGTTCAATTTAGTCTCTTCAAATTTTAAAAAGTGATTTTATAAATGAAACATTTTATTAAATCATAGAAACTAAAATTTAATTATAAATCCAAGATTAAATTCTAGCTTTTCTAATTTTATTCCGGTAATTTAATCTATTTGTTCTCTGTGAAACCATTCCTCAAAATTACATCCAATCAACCCTTTTAGTTTTAATTACTAAATAAATAATAAAAAATTAAAGTTCATTCAAATTTAAACCTAATCTTTATCTTCTTTTATGTTTTTTTTTTTTTTTTTTATCTCAGTATACACTTTCAATTATTCTATCATTTTGTTCTCCAACACAAATAAGAAAAAGAAAAAAAGAAAAGGAACAAAAAATAAATTAAAAAATAAAAAGAAAATGAATAGAAGGATAGAATGAGATATATTTAAAGTTAAAATCCAATTTTGTCCTATTAATTTGAATGTTTAATTTTAATCAATTCATTTCCATAATAAATCTCAAAATTTAGTCTCTCTCAATATGTGTTTTCTAAATTTATGGTAAAATTATTTATACATAACAAAAAAGTTTATTTATTTATATAAAACCAACCTTAAACTTAAATTTATTAAAAGAAAAAAAAACTAATAAGCGACTTTCAAATATAACGAAATAAGTTAACTAATTTATAAATTTATAACAAATTAAATTGATGTAGACACTGTAAATGTGTATATGTTTAAATCAAGATATTTTGTTACATTAAAAAATTTAGATTTTAAAACATAGAGACGAGAACGATATTTGACGATGATAGAAGAAATAAGTATACCCTAAGTATTCTGCAGTTATCCATTTCCAGTATCGAGAATCATCAATCCAAGCTATTGAGAGGGATTTTGGAAGCAGGAAGTACTTATTGCCCTTTGCCTTCTTGTCAAACCAATAAAGCTGCAAACAAACTAATCATACTCAGCTCTTTAGCAAATTTTAATTAAAGGTAAAAAATTAAATAATAATGTAAAAGTAAATTTGCATATTCTTTGTGTTTTAAGTTAATTTCTATTCTAAAAATATTTGATCACCAATATCACGACATTTTTGAGAATGTTTTCATAAATAGTAATTTAGACAAAAAAAAAAAAGAAAAAAAGAAAAAGAAGACTTTTATTAACAAGTGATTTGCTAAAGAATCATTTTAATATTTGGTTCCTCACTTTTAAAAAGTAAATTTTTTTGGGTAATAGTGTGACAAGTCATGTCAAATATTTTTGGTTTAATACTTGTAGAAATATATTTTTTTTAATGTACCATCCATTTAATTTATCTGAAATTATTTTTTTAATAATTAATGTTTGGTTTTTAAGGTTATAAAAAAATGTTTGGTTTTTATCATTATTGAAAAAAATTTACATTTTAGATTAAAAACAATTGGATGGATGAAAGTTAAGATTATTAGATGTAGAGAAGAAATTTAAAGATAGAAAAAACACAATGATTTTAGAAGAAAAGCGATTTGAGACAGAATTAGTGATTTTAGTTATTTCAAAATCACTTTCAAACACATCTTTTAACTTCTTTATAAATCTTTCTAATATTAACTATATAATACTCTAAAAAAAATTAAAAATAATGTTACACTTGCCCTAGTTCCCTTGTTTAGTGTGATTCCATCACAAAGTTGTTGATAAAGCTTAGAGTAGGTGGGCCAATGCACCACGATATTTCCACTTCTTGGCAAAATATAACTCAGGCAATGATCATATTTCTCTTTTATTTGCAAGTTCTCTCTTGCTTCAGTCTCTATGCAAACCATATTTCAAGAGGTTAATTTGGATTATTAAGAGATTGGAGATATGGATGAAAATGAGAGTGGTGTAAGGCATACATATGTAGGCTCTTGTTTCGTATAATAATGTTTTAAAGATGGGACGTGGTAATTAGCTATTTTCATGTTTCTTATCTAAAGGTATATTATACTTTTAAAAAATAACGATGTAATACTAGTGTGAGTATTATTCCATTGATATAATAAATATACTGTGTATTAATTTCAAGATTAGACCTTTTGATTTTCTACCCCTTATCTATGATCAAAAGAATAAAAAATAATAAAGTGAATGATTTATTTCTCTATATCTATCTCTTCTTTTTCCTCTTCTTCCCTGTTAAAATTTTCTTTTCATATATATCTACCATTTTTTATACATTTTATTTAAATTTAAATGTGTTAATTAAATCTATAATCGAATCCATTATATGAAAATTAACTTCACATTAATATATAGAATTAACATAATTAATTAATTGAACGAATTTGGTAGTATTTAATAAAATTAATGGTGCGTTTGAATTACACGTTAAAGTGTTTTAATTTAAAAAATAAGTTATTTTAAAAAAAACATTAATATGTTTGGAAACCAGTCAAAACTATTTTTTAAATATTTTTCACGTAAACGAGTTTAAACAAAAATAAATTTCTTCAATATAATTTTCTTACTAAGTTAATCCAAATAGACTATAAATGCTTATTCTTTTTATTGATTAGAATATATTACATTTTAATATTTTATCAGAAATTTAATAAAAAAAGAATATGTAAATAATCTATATACATCAATTTACATTAATCCACTATTTTTTTTATGAGCTGTTTTAAATTAACGATCTTGATTTATTAATAGCTGTGCAGATATCGTTTAAAAATAATGATTTCCTTTTTAAGATAAATATCAAATATAGTCATTACGTACAAAATATATTAATAAAAATTGTATAATGACATTTTCAAATATAGTATAATGGACTAAAATAATTACAAAATATAATAAAATTTTAGAGATTATCAATGATAGACACTAATATGTGTCTATTATTATGTTTCTCCCACTTGATTTTCCTTTCACTTAATTAAGTTTTTTTGATGGAAAGACTAAACTACATGGATGAGAGAGTGAAAGGATCAATATAAAGTTGTTTAATTTGACATTATTTTTTATTTAATTTACTTAATAAAATAAGAGATCAAAAAAGATAAATAACATATAATGCATATGCCACATCGTTATTAATATTATATTTAAAATAAATCAAACATTTGCATCTAATACAATTTCCTCAAAAAGAAAAAGATAAAAATAAATATTTTATAAGAAAAGGCAAAAAAAATTATTCCGTACATCACCAAAATTTTATTGACTCCGAGGTTTATATTCTTTTTCTCCGGCTATGATATTTTAAAGATAAGAGAACAAATTTTATTTTTTTCTAAAGATATATTTAATTTTATGTAATTTTACTTTGAGGTGGGTTCAATTCCATTTATATTAGAGTCATTATCAAATATAGCAAGCAGAGTAAACAAAAAAAATTTACCCAGTATTTTCAATGTTTTTGGCATTTATAATAATTTTCTTTTATATTAATATTTTTAATAGTTCATTATAAATTAATACTTATTTGAGTGTATTTTTCAATGAAAATTTAAATAATGGCTAATAAAACCTTAGTTCAACTATCATAAAACAAATGACCTACACAAGTTAGTAACTGTTTAGATAGAGCTAGAGAGTATAGAAGTTCACATGTCTTTTATCATAGCTAGTCCTCTTGATTATATAAAAATAGATTTTATAACTCAAGCCATAACTAAATCGTTGTGCATTGTCAGATTTATTTCACTAGCATGACGAAAACATTTGCAAACGTGCAACAGTTAAACATAATTTTTGCTATGCCTCGTACCTAGGCATTATGGCTCGATAGTCGATCCTATGGGTCAATCTCCTAATTAACTAAATAAATCTATGGCTTGTTGGGAGAGTTTGTACTGATAGCCTCTAGATCGAAGCCCAAATGAATTTTGGTACAATTTTTAAATTCAAATAACTTATGGCCTTATGCTAATATCAGCCACATGTGAGTTTACCAAATTGATGCCATTTGCACGCGAGGGTAGTTCACTACCAATTTCTTCTTGTTTCTCTCATTTCTCTTTCTCATCTGAAAAACCTTAACTACAAAGACCATAACACCAATTAATAGAGGAGGCTTCTCTCATTTAGAACGATGTTTCTCTCATTTCTTCTTAATTACTACCAATTTAGAATGATGTTTCTCTCATTTCTTCTTAATTGACGAATTTTGCAGTAGAATGATGACAAGATATTGTCAGTGAGCGATTTTGGTCATCAAAGGCAATCCATTTCTACAAGTCGTCAAAAGCATCCAATCCCAATGATAGAAACTGGCAAAAGTGAGCTCGAAGAGTACTAGGCGAAGAAGAAAAGAGAGGAGGCTTCCACAATGACTTGGTTGAGTTTAATTATAGTCTGGAGTTTTAAATTATAAAAAAGGAGGAGTTGAAGAGATGTTTGGTGGTGCAACAGAGTTTGGTGAGCTTGTTTAATCTTGTTGACAAGTTCGATATTGTGGTTTGAAGGAGACAAGAGTAAAGAGTGGTCGAGAGTCTGATGAGGAGGTCAGATGGCGAAGGAAATGGAAGTTCTGGCAATTGGGAATGAATGAATCCATATTGAAGGCAATGACAAAATGACCTCACTCAAGAAGGAGAAATGAGGTACAGGAAAGAAAAACGAGAGAAAGAAACAAGAAAAAATCGGTAGTGAATTAGCCACGTGAGCAGATGGGGTCAATTTGGTAGATTCGCATGTGGTTAACGTCAACATAAGACCATTAGTCATTTGAATTTGAAAATAGGGCCAAAATTCATGGAAGCCGTTCGTACAAATTTCCTTAGTTGCTAGGCAACCCTATGGGCTAGTCTCTATTCTTAGCTATGGCTTGATGGTAAATTCTATGGGTCGACCTCTATAGACCGGTTTACATATTTAACTAAATAAGTATATACACTTTTTCACCTACAACGATAATTTGTTCATAAGTTAAAAACAGTATGCTTTTATTTTTATTTGGAAGATTTAAATATGTCTTAATTTCAAATTTTTTAGAACAAAAAATATATATATTTTTTAAAGGAAATTTTTAAAAATAGCAAAATAAATTAAAATATTTACAAACAATATTTACAATCTTCTATCACTATAACATATCAATGACTACTAATGACTGAATTTACTATAAGTTGTAAATATTTTGTAAAATCTACTATTTTTAAAAAAATTCATCAGAAAAAAAATAAAAGGTACTTTTTTACAATTACCCTCTCCAATTTTCATTTTAAACTTTTGAAACACGAATATTAATTCTATCTCTGTGTATATAAATTTGTGATAGCACTATTCTGTGAAATCTGATTTGGTTATTTTCTGGATTTCAAACTTTAATTTAAATCAAAGTATTCTTTTCCATTTTATATTCTTTTCTTTAGTAAGAAATTATTTATATTCTTATTTTTAAAAATAACAAAATAAATTAAAATATTTAATTTTAAATTCTATTCTATCACTATAACATTTCAAATACTAAAAGCGGTAGAATTTGTTATAACTATAAATATTTTATAAAATTTGTTATTTTTAAAAATTTCTTTTTTTTTTAATTTCAACGATGTAATGATTCTTTTAATTTCAAACTTAATTTAAATTAAAATATTATTAGTTTTAAAATTTTCAGAATATTTCGCAATAGTTCTTTCTTAGTAAATTAAAATATTATTAGTTTTTAAGATTTTCAGAATATTTCGCAATAGTTCTTTCTTAGTTTTTCTTTTTTTCCTTTTTTTTTTTAATTTTATCAAGATTATTCGATTATTTTCGCAATTTTTTTATTTTTTTCAAAATTTAGTTTAAACCAAAATACTATGTTTTTTATGCTAAAATGCTCTAAAAACTCATTCTTTTGTACATTTACAATGAGCTCTTCTAGATTTAAAACTCTATTTCAAACAGTTATTTTTTTTGTCTACGTAGAAGAAACCTTAAAATAATATCAAACATGTAAAAAATAGCAACAAAACCCTAACACATTGATGTGTATTTATAAAAATATGAAACTGAACCAAAAAAAAAAAACTAAAAATTAAATGAATTTTTTTAAAAAATAACAAAATAAATTAAAATATTTACAAGTTAAAACAAAATTTTGGATTCTATCGATGATAGAAATTGATAGATGATAGAAACTGATAGACTTCTATCACTATCTATTAATATCACCGACGGAAGCATATCAGTGTCTATCAATGTCTATTAGTGATAAAATTTAAAAATTTTGCTATATGTTGTAAATATGTTCTCAAATTTGCTATTTTTTACAACTTCCATAAAAACAATCATTCACACCTTGATCAAATATATAGAGATATATGTGAATATGTGATATCTCATTTTACCTCTCAAAAAGAATAATTTACATCAATTTAACAAAACTAAAAAATATTTATGGTTTGTATAGAAAAAAAAAAGTCTTTGGAGAGATATGCTATGCTTCCTGGTTAAAGTAATTGGAATAGAATGAAAGAATAAAATGAAATGAAAGAATTACATGATATAAGTCACTCATTTGTGGCATTTTTGTAACACACATGGGTCCATGATCTTTATAAGAAAAGATATAGAATATTTAAAAAGACATCATTCAAAGATTTAAAAATGATAACACGAAAGATACATAGTAAATGCCCCATAGCCTTATGATGTCTAGGAAGGAGACATAAGTTAATCGGGTTGGTGCTAGAAATAAAATTTGAAAATGCGTATAGATGAATTGTCAAACACTCATGGTTGTCACACAAAAAACACAAACAACAATCGAAACAAATAAAACACCAACAACAAATAAAATGAAAAGACATGAAGTTGGTAATCTAGTTCAGTGACATACCATCTATGTTTGGTGACAATTTGCCCAAAATGTCCACTAAGATTGAAAGTTAAGTAGTTTACAACGTAATACTTGTCTGCAATATTCCTATTATAGACTCTCACATAGAGCTATGATCACTTAGGCTTCCCCTAGATATGAGATTTGCTCTCAATGTAGACCTATGATCATCTTAAGTGTGAGATTCCCTCACACTCGACGTGCTTAGGCCCCCTTTAGAATGGTAATATAAGTGATCACTTTGAGTCCCTATTAGTGAATGTAATACTCCCTCTCATGATTATATCTTCCCTTGTGATTAACAAACTCTCTTTACTGATAGATTTTAGACTCCCTTTAAAATAAAGAATCCCTTATTGTGTTGATGTCTTAGGTTGTTACACCCTCACCCGAAATGCGTCCCTCTTATACATGACCTTGATGCAAACACTATTTGTGCAACTCTAATGCCTCTAAACGAAATGCTAGAACACCCGGTCTTAAGTTAGACTTTAACTTAAATTTACAAATTGATCTTTAATGAAATGCCTGGAAGCTTGGTCCTTAAAACTTAAGTTTCTTCTTAAAACAAACATGTTATGAGATATGGACACTTAACACTAATAACTTAAGAAAACCGAACAACTTTATTCCTTATATAGCAATCTTAGTACAATTACAAGGCAATGTTAAAAAACCTAAGGGTGTGTTTGGGCCCCAATTAATTACTGTGGGCTTGGGTTATAATAACCCAAACCCATGTTTAGGGCCCGTGTAATGGAAACCTTAGTTTTAGGGTTTCCATTACTCATCTTCACAATGAAATCCGTCGTCTTCCATTCGTAAGGGCTCTCGGTTTATTTGCTCTCAACTCCTCTTTATCCCTCTCCATTCGTCCTCAATCCCTCGACACCACTTCATCCTAAAACCTGTTTAATCCTTCTGATCT
This sequence comes from Cucumis variabilis, assembly GCA_037974545.1. NCBI lineage: Eukaryota > Viridiplantae > Streptophyta > Magnoliopsida > Cucurbitales > Cucurbitaceae > Cucumis > Cucumis variabilis. The sequence goes on along the minus strand of JBBPDI010000005.1, from coordinate 16,396,662 downwards.
CCACATGTAATCATCCCTCTTATTTATTCTTTGGCCGTCGTTTCTTCTTCTGGGTAACAAAAACTATATTCCTCTAAACTCATCCGTTTCTTCTTCTTGTTTCATTGAACGACTGAGTTTTACACTTTGCCTCCGAAACTCATCCGCTTGCATGTTCACCACTGTTCTTGGTGAACATGCAATCCGACTGGGTTTTTCCGATTCATTTTCCCTTGCCGCTTGGATTCCCATTTGCTGATTGGGTATTTTTTTTCTCTGATTTGGACACTTCCTACACTATGGATACTATCATCTTCTGCACTTGGCATGTTCGAGCAAGGTAGGATTGGAGGTAAGGGTTCGATTTCCAGTTTGTATCTTTTTTGATGATGAGGATCATATGTATTGTCTAAATAACTATTTTCTGATTAAATATGTTCTCTGAATAATTATGTGTGATTGGTTCTGTTGTCTGAATAATTACTTCTGATTACTTGTGTTCTCTGAATAATTTTATATAATTGTTTTTGTTCTTTACTTCTGTTCACTTCTATCTTTGTTCATAATCCGTCATTTTAAATGACATTGCTGTTGTTTGCTTCCCATGTATCTGTTTTGTTTTCTTCCTTCCAATTATATTTTTTTTGTAATTACGTTTCTTTATTTGATTCTCTGAGAAATTATTTGAAGTAGTTTTTTTAACTCCAATTTACGAC
>JBBPDI010000005.1:16357197-16395867 GCA_037974545.1 Cucumis variabilis | reverse complement strand
AATAAAAGAAAAGAGTTTCTCTAAAAATCTCTATACCTTTTCCCATTTCAATTGGTTCCCACAAACCAATTTCATCCCAGAGGATAGGAAGGTCTCCGACGAATGGTGTCCCAATTCGGTGGTTTACAGATTCAGCGATATCAACAAAAGTAAGTTCTCTGTATCTCTTGAATAAAAAAACATGCTTAGTTTTATTTAGAATTTTGATTCTAATTTTGCCAACGTACCAGTATTTTAAGATTCCAAAATTAAATTGAGTAATGGTTCTTTAATTCTTCCACTGCCATAGGGCTTTTATCCCTTCATTATCAACATCAATCCCTATATATAAATAAAGCTTTTCACTCAAGAACAAAGTGTGCATAATTGGCCAGAAAAGCAAGCTCCTCACATCGTCCATTCTTTTCTCTTACTTTGATTTTAGGTGAGAGCCTAGAACAAAAGAGAGAGAGAGATTCATAACTTTCATTTTCCCCCTCAGATATAAGCAGAAATCAGAGCCAAAGGGAATGAGAGATCAAACTCTATGGCATAACACATTTGTTGTATTTCCATTTTGTAATTTTTATAGTGTTGTTTTGTAAGTAGAATTTCATGATCGATAGTTTACGACTCAAATGGAATACATGCACATGGTGTTTGTGCAGTGTATACCTCAGCCTGTCATTGTGCCTGAATTAATATCGTCAATTCCCTCCATCCAAATTTCTAACGAACCTGTTGGCAATGCAGAACCTACTCCTCGTCAAAAGACCTAAATTTGGAAGTGTAACGTTGGAATCCTTGTCCTTTTTGTTATTATTACTTTCGCTCGTTTTCACTTTAGTTTTTTTGCATGTATGCATTTTTCATAATTTAATGAATCTCTATCAACTATCTGATACCTTATTATTCATGTGATAGAGTTATCTTGATATACACTTCATTTTTATATTCTTTGCTTTCATTTTCTTTGTTCGGCACTAGAATATCCTTCATAAGGACATTTATGCTCAGTATAATTCACTTGCGCCTAGTATTGAAATTTCCTTAGTGAAATGAACTGTATAAATATTTCTTAAAGTTTTTAGGTGAGCAAGTTTTATCTCAAACCTCTTTTGTAACTTTTTCAACGTTCATCTTATCATTCACTTTTTTACAATGAGGACCTTGCAACACTTTCAATTTGAGGGTGTGCGAGGTCTGAGTCAAAGCTTTTAGAAGATCAAGGAACTCATTCCTTTCCAAAAAATAATAATAATAAATATCTATAAAACCCAAATAAAACTGGCTTGTTCATTGGTTTTTAAATTCAATTAAAATAAGAACTCCTATGTCGTCGCCTCTCAGCAAGTAAATAAGAGGCAAAGTTTCAGCAAAAGTTGAGAGTAAATAAATAAGTGGCGATAAGAGTTATAGTTAAGGAAAGGAACGAAGTCATAGAGTGCCTATGGTTTTTAAGAAAAAGAAAGGAACTAAGAAATTTTGAAAACAGAGACCGTTTCATAAAATGGAAAAATAAATTTTTCTAAAAAAACGAACAAGAGTGTTTAGAGACTTAAGCTTCCCACATTCAGAATTGGGGAATATTTTCAAGTTTAAAGTAGGTGAAGAAAATAAGAAATGCCGGTATGCAAGGGAAACTAGAGAAGAAAATTGCATCAAATGATAAAAACATTTAGACAAAAAATAGCTCATGACACCTATTTTTTGTATATTGAAAATATGACAAAATTAGTGATATCAGACGGCTATCAAACGACAATCATAGGGTTATCAGCTTTTAAATTTTCTACTTTTGAAATTTAGAAAATGTAATGACATGGGCCTTATTATCATAATTTTTTTTTGCTATTTTTGCAAGGACTCCAATTAGAAAAGCATGTTAAAAGGATTAGCGTGAGCACAAAAAAAAAACATATTTAGAATCCTAAGATGATGCTTGAGGACAAACATTATTTTAAAATTGGGGTGTGATGACTTGTAGAAATACAAGTTATTGCAGCCTTTTAAGTAAAATAATGAATAGACGAAAATAGAGAGACAAAGTAGGCGATTTGATTACTATGTGAAAAGCTTAATGCAATAGAACTTCATTCTTATTTTACTGCATTTCAGTTCTCTTATCACAAGATTCGAGTTTTCTTTGTATTTATACATGTTATTTTATGATATCTCTTGAAATCTACCATGACTTAACCATTTTTACGACAATGTTCATTTATGTTTAAACAATGTGTCTACTCATCATGATTTTCATAATGTGTATGACTTAGATTTTATAAAAACATGTTTCAAGTTTCTAATTATACTTGGTTTTAAAATATAAATAATTGATGTTATGATGAACGAGAAGGTGGTTTTCCTAAGTCTACGTGAAAGTGTTTTTGTAGCGCCACCTATGGTTGTCAAGGGTCTCTGGAGATGAAAGAGGTCTTGACCGAAGATCCAATAACCTGAGCCTAAGTGAAGATGTGGATAGAGGATTGTGATAAGGTTTTGAGCCTAGTTTAACCCATGCTGGGTGGCTCTTTGTGCACATAAGAGAAGATACAAAGGTTGTTACGATGGTAGGTGCTACGTATGTGTGAGCTTAGTTTGGCCGCATGTTTCTTTGTGGATATGGAGCACGTGTAAGATATTCTCAACCGTGTATTTAGTTGTAACGACCCAAACTTTTCTACTAAGTTGGAGTCATTACCATTTAGATAAATGCAACACTTTTTTTTGTAAAACTAGAAAATACTAAAGTTTACTTAAACATTTTAAATATTTAGTGAAAATACTAGTAAAGAAAAAAAAAACAATGTAAATAATCAAATAACTAATTAAATACTAGTTTGGGCTCAAAGTGTAGTTAAAGAAAATACTTGAAATACACATGAGTTTAAAAAATTTCTAAACATAATTTACTGGTAAATGTGGAAAATAACTGGACTATCCCCGATGGCAAGCCACGGTCACTTCTTGTCATTCGCCAGTTGTCTTTTCTTTACCTTAGCCTGTAAAGTTAAACATAGAGAAAGGGTGAGTATAACTTATACTCAGTAAGAGACCTACTATTAATCCTGCTAGATGTTTGTTAAATTCCTGTTAGAGTCCTGTAAGAAGGTACCGCTTAACTGTTGTGTTCCTGAAGGTACGCTATCCAGTGGTCTCCTAGGGACATATCTGAGCTCTCAGTGATCCCAAAGGAAACACCCTAAAGGAGAGTCGGGCTATAAGTGATCCCGTAGAATCACACATAAAACTGGCCACACAGGCATAATGGTAGTGATCCCGTGGGACACCCCTATGGTACGACTCTATAGTAAATTTAACATAACATCATAGCCTAATAAGTATATCATATCATGAAGATCATATCTAATTCAAACAGAACTCAATCATATCAAGTTTAATCACAATATGGTTATCGAAGTAACCAATTATAGGGTCATCTCAAATAGCCAGTTAAATAGTCATACTATATTTTAGATCCTTAAGAGTCAAATAGTCATAATATATCTTAGATCCTTAAGAGTCAAATAGTCATAATATATCTTAGATCCTTAAGAGTCAAATAGTCATAATATACCTCCCATCCTTAACACAGCAATACAGTAATACAAAACTCACATTCAAAGTAGGGTCTAATGGGAAAAATCCCTTACCTGAAGGTTTGCTAAAATCTCGGTGGACAGTCAGGATCCAAATACCCCAATTCTCAATTTCCACAGAGGTTGAATTCCAATTCAACCTTGGCTGGAAATAACTCCACACCCAATTCCTCCAATAAAATTTATTCAACCTTCAAGTAAATAAATCAAATAAATCAAATTGTGAAAATATTTCAATCCAATAATCATTAATTGTGATAGGTATACCTAAACCCATAATTAAACTTACCAAACTGTAAGAAATTTGCTCAACTTGGCTCACTGCAAAAAAAGTGGCTTGGAAACAGCTCAAGAAGGAAGGGTCGACTCGGATTAAAAGGGGTCAGCTTAGAGGTGGCTTGGGTAAAGTGGTGACCAGCTTGAATGGCTTCACGAGTGGATGGCTCGGCGCACGTGCAAAAGGAAGAGGACCGAATAGCTTGGATTAAAGGCACGACTCACCATGGACGTCGACAACTCTGAATGGGGAAGGCGCAGACGGCTCGAATCTGGAACGCAGTCGACTTCAGTGAAGCAGTGACGGACGGCTGCCGGTGGGACGCGAATGGCACGACGGCTTCGTGAGCGACGAGAGAATGATGCTGAGCAGTGAACAGAGGCGTGGAGAGGGCGACAGCTAGGGTTTGTCCAAGGAGGAAGATTGAAGAAGATGAAGTGCACACTATCCAACGAGTCCTATTTTATAATAAATATATTATTATTATTTCTCTTCCCTCTTCCTATTTCTTTTTCAAAATAATAACTCAAATTAATTGATTCTACCTCCTCATTAATCATCTCCAATCAAATCACTTTTTTTCCTTTATTTTTTCCAAAATAACTCCAACTCTCTCATTTTCTCTTCCCTTTCCAATTAATTTATCCTCTCTCTCCATTATAACCCCAATCAAATCATTCCCTCTAACTTCTCAAAATACAATTATTTTTTAAAATAATTATATTTTTTCATAATATAATTATTTTTCTTTCCCTCCAAAACATTTTCTCTTAAAATACCAATCACTTACAATTATTTCTCTTTAATAATTATATTACCCTCATAATATAATTGTGTGTGTGTGTGTGTGTGTGTGTAAAACCATACAATATGACTAAATTCCAAAATTTAATAATTACTCAAATATTCTTTCCATGAATATTTAATTAATCATAATCTCCACAAACATATAATCTTCACTTAAAACTCAATTCACCCTAAAATAATTCTTCCATTAATAATTTAACCAAGATAATCCAATTTAAAAATTGTCTTATTTTTGGGGCGTTACATTAGTATCCTATAATGGTGAGATTGGATGGAAGATTGTTACTATGGTAGGTGCTAAGTATGCATGAGCTCAGTTTGGCCGCATGTTTTCTTGTGGATATGGTGTTGGAGTTTATGTCCTAAAACTCATAGTTTGTAGATTTAAATTATATTATATTCAATAAAGTTGTTATTGAGGACTTATTAGTGAAAATAGAATACTATAATCTTAAATCCAATAAACTAAGTCCCGAGGCTATGTAGTGTAGACTTAAACTTTATGTAGAGACATAAATGTAGATCAAGTTCGAGTATATAGCCCAAACGATCTATAGTGTATGAATAAGGTTGGACGTCTTATTCTGGGAACACTATGGATGCGGCCTGCTTTGTAGTTAGTACAAACGATATGATCCTAAATTGTTTTTGTAGATACATGGAAGTGGTGGCATCCTATGTAAAGAGTTTACATAAGATTAGAACCATGAAATAATCACTTTTAAGTTGTAACACCATTAACTGTATAAAACTGAGTATTTCGATTATTGATGACCTAGGTAATCTAATCTTAATCCTGGTTTAATATCTATGAATTTTAGTTCACACAGAATTATCATTAGATCTGCATATGTGAGGGTAGCTCAACGACGCTAGTCCAATAATCCTCCTATTTTAGAGATAAGACCGGGTGGACAGCTAGGGGCATGGGGTGCAAGACGAAATTTACTCTATCCACATTAGGGATAATAGATAGGTTATTTTCTTAAGTACTGAATCCAAGTTGTTTTATAAGTTGGACCTTAAACCAACTGTTTAATAGTTGATCAGTGGGACTTAAATAGCAAGATGTAATCTTAATGGTAGAACGATATTTTGACCCAGCCGAGAATACGAAACCTGTGAAGGATTAACTTACTGATCATGGTTACATCATATGGACAGAAATATAGGGATTAACTTAGTGAGGGGAGTGCAACTACGGGACTTTAGTGGAATGATCCGTTAGCTAACAAATGTTGATTAGCTCGGTTTAAAAGTGTTTAGCTAGTTAATCTAGGATTGTTGGAGTCCATGATCTATAGGTCCATTAGGTTCTCCTGCTATCTCATATGGAATAAACTTAGAATAATATGTTGGAATAATTCGAATTGTTCGTATTAGGTGGGTAAAGAGAGAGAAACCGACAAATATATGTGATATAGTCATTGGTTATAAGTTTGAGATAGAGTTTTGTGTTTAAATATGATTTAAATTTTAAAAGTATGAATACAAATTCATATTTTGAAGCTCGAAATTGATGAAAATGGTCATAGTTGTAAAAAGTCAAAATGTTGACTTTTAGCTTTGAAAATTCAAACTTTGACCGATTTTAAATTCAAATGTGATTTAAATTTTGGAAAAATAAATACGGATTTATGTTTGGGAGGTCAAAATTAGTCAAGACGGATAAAATGGTAAATGGTAAAAAGTTAAAATGTTGACTTAGACTTAAAAAGGTCAAAGTGTGACTTTGATTTAAATGGTCAAATGACCATATTGCCATTGAACTAAGTTAGTGAAAAAATCTAACATTTTATTGAATAATCCCTCTAACACTTAGTGGAATAGATGGCTACATGAGATATGAACGTGTAGCCCACTAAGTTCCACTAATTGTTAGTGGAATATTAGGTGTTTAGATTTTATGAACAAATTACATGCATTTTTGCATGTAATTTGTTTATAAATAGACCATTTTTCTACTCGTAAAAGACTTTTGGTCAAATTTGTATTTTTGTTTTTATAAAAATTTGACCAAAGCATTTCTCTTAACCCTAAGTATCACCTTCCAATTTCCATCTTGCTCTCTATATTTCATTCGCTTAACGAGTCCCACAACCCAATTCTATGTCCGAGGAATTATAGGTAAACTCTAGTGGGTGGTCTCAGGTTCATGTTTGTGAGGAGATATCAAGGAAAAAGAAAGCTACAAAGGTATGACTTTTATTAACCCTAACTTCATTTAATTAGGGTAGTTGATATGCATGTTAATCTCTAAATTATTTTAGATGCAATTAGAGCAGAATTGATTTGTAAATCCACTGCACATGTATCGTATTGCATCATATGAATCACGTGTGAGCTATTCTCAGTCGAATATTTAGTATTCTACCACGGTCGGATCGAATGAGGTTGCTATCGTGGTGGGTACTAAATATGCGTGAGCTAGTTTTGGCTGCATGATTCCTTGGTCATGTATGAGTTATTCTTGGCTTTATATTTGGGCGTCTTGCCATAGTTGGGTTGCATAGAGGTTTGTTAGCTTGATTTGTGGTTATGTGATGATAAGGTTTTAATTACTATTTCTTTATTGATGCACATTTACACATTTTTTTAGCATGTTTTACGAGTTGTTACTTCTAAGAATTTGCCACTCACTGAGTTTTCAGCCCATGTAGATCAAAGATCGAGCATTGGTTAAACCCTTCATCGCTATTTTTAGATCTTCATTTTTGTATATATACAGTTAAGTTTTGTATTGCATCATGGGGTGGTTAGATGTAGTGAGAGTGATGCCAATGACTTAGATCCCTCCTTAGACTGAAATAATTTTGTATGGAATATTTAGTTTGAATTTTAACTCTGTTTGAAACTCTAGAGTCTTCTGGATGTGTATGTGGTGAGACATACTTGTTGTGTTGTGGAATATGATGTTTGTTTATATACATATAAAAATGAAAATCTTTTCCTTTTCAAGTTTGGCTAACCCAAATTTTAGGGGAGGTGCTGCTGAAATTCTTATCGAATTTTTTGAAAAGTATTTTATCGATCTTATGTTTGAAAATGAATATTTTAAAGAGTAGATTCATACAACAATCTAGGTTATAAGGAAAAACCTAGAACAGGGTGTGACAAAATATTTTGTCCATTTGTTATATTTTAAAAAAAAAATCCAATAATATAATTTACTAGCTTCCATTATTTCATTTTTGAGTATACCATCGAATATTACTTAATAACAACATTCTCTTTTGAGATTCGAGAATTATTTGTCAACTCTTGCTCTATATTTGTAATAAATATATATCAGATATAGAGCCAATATATATATATATATATATATAAATAAATAAAAAAAAAAGTATAATAAGTAAAAGGTAATTATATATATATATATATATTTTGTTTATTGGACACTATTAGTGTATTACATAGTTATATTATTGTTTATATTAGAAAACAAACTACTGTGCAGTATACCTCTCTCATTTATTTAAACCAAACTACAAGTAGGGTAGTGAGAGCGAGAGAGATTCATATTTTTAGCATCCGCAACTTGGTTGTTTTGGTCGAATTTCAATACCTTTAACGATCAACCCCGATTTCCATTGATCACTGTGGTTATACACGCTAAATTCATACTCCTTAGCACTGTCACAACCATGTTTATTGTCAACCTTGAATTCTCCAATCTTGATCGTAAACCAAACATCTCGTGGTTTACATTGTAGGCTTTCTTTGTTCACATATGTTTTCCCATCTGGGAAGGTGATTCCAAAGTTCACAGGTTCATGCCATCCAGAGGCACAAGGTGTTAACAAAAGATAAACCAATACTTCATATACAATGCCAAACGATAGTGTATATTCCTTCAACTTCACACGCATATCTAGCCAACATACTTTTATAAGCTCAGCCACCTCAATTTTCTTACTGCCAAAATTTTTTTACATGATCAACAAATAAACAACTTTTAAAAAAAAGAAAATACTAAATACTGAAAAAAAAAAACCCTATTTTTAACCATTTCACTTAATTGTCCGTACAACAAAAATTTTGTTTTCACATCATATTTTTTAAGTCGTAAATTTAGTCTCTATAGTTTCAAAAAAAGTTAAGTTCAATTTAGTCTCTTCAAATTTTAAAAAGTGATTTTATTAATGAAACGTTTTATTAAATCATAGAGACAAAAATTTAATTATAAATCCAAGATTAAATTCTAGCTTTTCTAATTCCTATTTCGAATATCAGTAATTGAAACCATTCCTCAAAATTACATCCAATCAACCCTTTTAATTTTAATTACTAAATAAATAATAAAGAATTAAATTTCATTCAAATTTAAACCTAATCTTTATCTTCTTTTATGTTTTATTTTTTCGTTTTTTTTATCTCACTATACACTTTCAATTATTCATCATTTTGTTCTCCAACACAAATAAGAAAAAGAAAAAAGAAAATGAACAAAAAAATAAATTTAAAAATAAAAAAGAAAATGAATAGAAGGATAGAATGAGATATATTTAAGGTTAAAATCCAATTTTGTAATTAATGTTTAATTTTAATCAATTCTTTCCATAATAAATCTCAAAATTTAGTCACTCTGAATATGTGTTTTCTAAATTTATGGTAAGATTATTTATACATAACAAAAAGTTTATTTATTTACGTAAAACCAACCTTAAACTTAAATTTGAAAGAAAAAAAAACTAATAGGCGACTTTCAAATATAAGAAAATAAGTTAACTAACTTATAAATTTATAACAAATTAAATTGATGTAGACACTATAAATGTGTATATGTAATCAAGATATTTTGTTATATTAAAAAATTTATATTTTAAAACATAGAGACAAAAACGAAATTTGAGGATGATAAAAGAAATAAGTATACCCTAAGTATTCCCCAGGTATCCATTTCCAGTATTGAGGATCATCAATCCAAGCTATTGAGAGGGATTTTGGAAGCAGGAAGTACTTATTACCCTTTCCCTTCCTGTCAAACCAATAAAGCTGCAAACAAACTAATCATACTCAGAAAAAATTAAATAATAATGTAAAAGTAAATTTGCATATTATTTGTGTTTTAAGTTAATTTCTATCTAAATATTTTTAAACACTAATATCACGACATGTTTGAGAATGTTTTCATAAATAGTAATTTAAGACCAAAAAAGAAAAAAAGACTTTTATTAAAAAGTGATTTGTTAAAGAATCATTTTAATATTTGATTACTCACTTTTAAAAAGTAAATTCTTCTGGGTAATAGTGTGACAAGTCATGTCAAATATTTTTGGTTTCATACTTGTAGAAATAGTTTTTTTTAATGTACTATCCATTTAATTTATCTGAAATTATTTTTTTAATAATTAATGTTTGGTTTTTAAGGTTATAAAAAAATGTTTGGTTTTTATCATTATTGAAAAAATTTACATTTTAGATTAAAAACAATTGGATACATGATGAAAGTTAAGAATATTAGAAGTAGAGAAAGAAATTTGAAGATTGGAAAAATAGAAGAAAAGCGATTTGAGACAAAATTAGTAATTTTAGTTATTTCAAAATCACTTTCAAACACATCTTTTAACTCCTTTATAAATCCTTCTAATATCAACTATATAACACTCTAAAAAAATTAAAAATAATGTTACACTTACCCTAGTTCCCTTGTTTAGTGTGATCCCATCAATAAGTTGTTGATAAAGCTTAGCGTAGGTGGGCCAATGCACCACGATATTTCCACTTCTTGGCAAAATATAACTCAGGCAATGACCATATTTCTCTTTTATTTGCAAGTTCTCTCTTGCTTCAGTCTCTATGCAAACCATATTTCAAGAGGTTAATTTGGATTATTGAGAGATTGGAGATATGGATGAAAATGAGTGTTGTAAGGCATACATATATAGGCTCTTGTTTCGTATAATAACGTTTTAAAGATGGGACGTGGTACTTACCTATTTTCATGTTTCTTATCTAAAGGTATATTATACTTTTAAAAAATAACATGTAATGCTAGTGTGAGTATTATTCCATTGATATAATAAATATACTGTGTATTAATTTCAAGATTAGACCTTTTGATTTTCTACCCCTTATCTATGATCAAAAGAATAAAAAATAATAAAGTGAACGATTTATTTCTCTATATCTATCTCTTCTTTTTCCTCTTCTTCACTGTTAAAATTTTCTTTTCACATATATCTACCTTTTTTATACATTAATTTAAATTTAAATGTGTTAATTAAATCTATAATCGAATCCATTATATGAAAATTAATGGTGCATTTGAATTACACGTTAAAATGTTTAATTTAAAAAATAAGTTATTTTAAAAAAAATTAATATCTTTATAAACAAAGTGTATTTTAAATATTTTTCACATTAACGAGTTTAAACAAAAATAAAATTTTTGGAAATAATTTTCTTCCTAAATTAATCCAAATAGACTGTAAGTGCATATTCTTTTTATTGTTTAGAATATATTACATTTTAATATTTTATCAGAAATTTTAATCAGAAAAGAATATGTAAATAATCTATATATATCAATTTACATTAATCCACTATTCTTTTTTCTTTTCCTTATTGTATGAATTGTTTTTAATTAACGGTCTTGATTTTTTAATAGCTGCGCATAATATATATCGTATTTGATACCGTTTAAAAGTAATGATTTCTTTTTAAGGATAAATATCAAATATAGTCATTACGCATAAAATATATTAATAAAAATTGTGTAATGACATCTTCAAATATAGTATAATGAACTAAAATAATTATAAAATATAACAAAATTTTAGAAATTATCAATGATAGGCACTAATTTGTGTTTATTAATATGTGTCTATCATTGTGTTTCCCCCACTTGACTTTCCTTACTTAATTAAATTTTTTGATGAAAAGAGTGAACTATATGAATGAGGTAATGAAATGACCAATCTCTATGGTTGTTTAATTGGGACATTATTTTTTATTTAATTCACCTAATAAAATAATAGATCTAAAAGAGATAAATAACATATAATGCATATGCTACGTTATTACTAATATTATATTTAAAATAAAAAAACATTTGCATCAAATACAATTTTCTTAAAAAGAAAAAGAAAAATAAATCTTTTACAAGAAAAGGCAAAAAAAAAAAAATCCGTACATCACCAAAATTTTATTGACTCCGAGGTTCATATTCTTTTTCTCCGGCTATGATATTTTAAAGATGAAGAGAACAAATTTTAATTTTTCTAAAGATATATTTAATTTTATGTAATTTTACTTTGAGAAGGGTTCAATTCCATTTATATTAGAGTCATTATCAAATATAGCAGAAAAAAACAAAAAATATTTACACAACATTTTCAATCTTTTTGCCATTTACAATAATTTTTCTTTACATTAATGTTTTTAATAGTTCTTTATAAATTAATACTTAATTTTTCAATAAAAATTTGAATAATAGCTAATAAGAACTTAGTTCAACTATCATAAAACAAATGACTTACCCAAATTAGTAACTATTTAGATAGAGCTAAAGAGTATAGAAGTTCACATGTCTTTTATTATACCTCAAATGAAATGAGCCCTCTTAATTATATAAAAATAGATTTTATCTCCAGTCATAACTAAATTGTTGTGCATTGTCAGATTTATTTCACTAGCATGACGAAAACATGTGCAAACGTGCAACACTTAGACATAACTTTTGCTATGCCTTGTACCTAGACATTATGGCTCAATAGTCAATCCTATGGGTCAATCTCCTAATTAACAAAATAAATCTATGGCTTACTGGGAGAGTTTGTACTGATAGCCTCTAGATCGAAGCCCAAATGAATTACGTACAATTTTTAAATTCAAATAACTAATGGCCTTATGCTAATATCAGCCACATGTGAGTTTACCAAATTGACCCCATTTGCACGCGAGGGTAGTTCACTACCAATTTCTTCTTGTTTCTCTCATTTCTCTTTCTCGTCTGAAAAGCTCAACTACAAAAACCATAACACCAATTAATTGACGAATTTTGCAGTAGAATGATGACAAGATATTGTCAGTGAGCAATTTTGGTCATCAAAGGCAATCCATTTCTACAAGTCGTCAAAAGCATCCAATCCCAATGATAGAAACTGGCAAAAGTGAGAGCTCGAAGAGTACTAGGCGAAGAAGAAAAGAGAGGAGGCTTCCACGATGACTTCGTCGAGTTTAATTATAGTTTGGAGTTTTTGAATTATAAAAAGAGGAATAGTCGAAGAGATGTTTGGTGGTGCAACAGAGTTTGGTGAGCTTGTTTAATTTTGTTGACAAGTTTGATATTGTGGTTTGAAGGAGACAGGGGTAAAGAATAGTCGGGAATCTGATGAGGAGGTCAGATGGCGAAGGAAATGGAAGCTCTGGCAATTGGGAATGAATGAATCTATATGGAAGGCAATGAAAAAATGACCTCACTCAAGAAGGAGAAATGAGGTACAGGAAAGAAAAACGAGAGAGAGAAACAAGAAAAAATTGGTCGTGAATTAGCCTCTGTGCAGATGGGGTCAATTTGGTAGATTCACATGTGGTTGACGTCAACATAAGACCATTAGTCATTTGAATTTGAAAATAGGGCCAAAATTCATGGAAGCCATTCGTACAAATTTCCTTAGTTGCTAGGCAACCCAATGAACTAGTCTTTGTTCTTAGCTAAATAAATTTATGGCTTGATAATTGACCCTATGAAGATTAAATAAATAGATGGCTTGATGGTAAATTCTATGGGTCGACCTCTATAGTTAGCTAAATAAATATATAATGGCTTGATGGTCGACCTTATAGATCAGTTTACATATTTAGCCACACAAGTATATTCACTTTTTCACCTACAACGATAATTTGTTCATAAGTTAAAAACAATATGCTTTTATTTTTATTTGGATGATTTAAATATGTCTTAATTTCAAAATTTTTAAAACAATATATATATATATATATATTTTAAAGAAAATTTTTAAAAATAGCAAAATAAATTAAAATATTTACAAGCTATAGAAAAATTTTGGATTTAATCACTGATAGTCTTTTATCACTATAACATATGAATGACTATCAGTGATAAAATATGCTATAAGTTGTAAATATTTTATAAAATCTATTATCATTAAAAATTCTCACTGAAGAAAAAAATAAAAGGTACTTTTTTTACAATTATTCTCTCCAATTTTCATTTTAAACTTTTGAAACACGAATATTTCTGTCTCTGTGTATATAAATTTGTGATAGCACTAATCTGTGAAATCTGATTTGGTTATTATATAAATTTGTGATAGCACTAATCTGTGAAATCTAATTTGGTTATTTTCTCGGTTTCACTTTAATTTAAATCAAAGTATTCTTTTCCATTTTCTGATATTCTTTTCTTTGGTAAAAAATTATTTATATTCTCATTTTTAGAAATAGTAAAATAAATTAAAATATTTATAAATTATAGCAAAATTTTGAATTTGATCACTGATAGTATTTTATCACTATAGCATTTCAATGACTATCACTGATAGAATTTGTTATAAGTTGTAAATATTTTGTAAAATTTATTATTTTTGAATTTTTTTTTCTTTTTATTTCAAGTATGTAATTATCCTTTTAATTTCAAACTTAGTTTAAATTAAAATATTATTAGTTTTAAAATTTTTCAGAATATTTCACAGTAGTTCTTAGCTTTTATTTTTTTAATTTTATCAAGATTATTCCATTATATTTTCGTAATTTATTTATTTTTTCAAAATTTAGTTTAAACCAAAATACTGTGTTTTCGATGCTAAAATGCTCTAAAAACTCATTCTTTTGTACATTTACAATGAGCTCGTCTTCTACATTTAAAACACTATTTCAAACAGTTATTTTTTTATCTACGTAGAATAAACCTTGAAATAATATCAAACATGTAAAAAATAGTAACAAACCCCTAACACATTGATGTGTATTTATAAAAATATGAAACTAAATTAAAAAACAAACTAAAAATTAAATGAAAATTTTTTAAAAATAGCAAAATAAGTTAAAATATTTATAAGTTAAAGCAAGATTTTGGATTTTATCGATAATAGAAATTAATAGACTTCTATCACTATCTATCAATATCACTGACAGAAGTATATCAATGTCTATTAGTAATAAAATTTAAAAATTTTGCTATATGTTGTAAATATGTTGTCAAATTTGCTATTTTTTACAATTCTCCTAAAAACAATCATTCACACCTTAAACAAATATATAGAGATATATTTAAATATGTGATATCTCATTTTACCTCTCAAAAAGGATAATTTACATCGATTTAACAAAACTAAAAAATATTTATGGTTCATATAGAAAAAAAAAAAAAAGTCTTTTGGAGATTTATTCGCTAGTCAATAAATGACAGATGCTATATGCTATGCTTCCTGGTTAAAGAAAATTGGAATAGAATGAAAGAATAAAATGAAATAAAAGAATTACATGATATAAGTCACTCATTTGTGGCATTTTTGTAACACACATGGGGCCATGATCTTTAAGAGAAAAGAAATGGAATATTTAAAAAGACATAATTCAAAGATTTAAAAATGATAACACGAAAGATACATGGTAAATGCCCCATAGCCTTTGACGTCTAGGAAGGAGACATAAGTTAATCGGGTTGGTGCTAGAAATAAGAATTGAAAAAGCGTATAGATAAATTGTCAAACACTCAGAGATGTCACACAAAACGCAAACAACAATCGAAACAAATAAAACACCAACAACAAATAAAATGAAGAGACATAGAAGTTGGTAACCCAGTTCAGTGACATACCACCAATGTCTGGTGACAATTTACCCAAAATGTCCACTAAGATTGAAAGTTAAGTAGCTTACAGGATAATACTTGTCTGCAATAGTCCTATTATAGAGACTCTCACATAGAGCTTAACTTAATTATGATCACTTAGGCTTCCTCTAGATATGAGACTTGCTCTCAATGTAGACCTAGGCTCCTCCTAAGTGTGAGATCCCCTCACTCTCGACGTGTTTAGGCTCCCCTTTAGAATGATAATATAAGTGATCACTTTGAATCCCCTTTAGTGAATGTGCTACTCGCTCTCATGATTATATCTTCCCTTGCGATGAACAAACTCTCTTTACTAATAGATCTTAGACTCCCTTTAAAATAAAGAATCCCTTATAGTGTTGATGTCTTAGGTTGTTACACCCTCATCCGGAATGCGTCCCTCTTACACATGACCTTGATGCAAACACTATTTGTGCAACTCTAATGCCTCTAAATGAAGTGCTAGAACACCCAGTCTTAACTTAGACTTTAACTTAAATTTGCAAATTGATCTTTAATCAAATGCCTAGAAGCCTAGTCCTTAAAACTTAAGTTTCTTCTTAAAACAAACATGTTATGAGATATGGACACTTAACACTAATAACTTAAGAAAATCGAACAACTTTATTCCTTAGATAGCAATCTTAGTACAATTACAAGGCAATGTTAGACAACCTAAAACTTTTAAACATAAATGTCTAACATCTTGCATATCTCTTATCACTTTACACTATGCATCGACTCACCCTCGCTAAGTAGCCTCCTTGCTTCTCCTGCATGGGGAAGGAGAACTTAAAACGTAAGCCTAATGCTTAGTGAGTGACAATTTTAGGAAAGGCCTTTGAGAAATACAAGTACATGCATAAATTCATTTTTCAAGATGAACTTCACTACGCCTCATCATGCGCTAAAACATTAAACACCTTCTTAGCCTCTACTTATTTCTTTCGCCTAAACATTAAACTTTTTCTATGCATAGACTACATTGATTACTCATTTCACCAACAGTATCCCTGGAGAATTCACGTTCAATTTGTCATGCCTCGCCCCATACGCATCCTTAAACTTGTGCGAAATGAAATGTGATTTAAAAACTTTGAACCATTAACCACTATCATACAAACTTAACAGTAACAACAACATCTTAAGTAATGCAACACATCTCTTATTTATTTAAACCTAAAAATTTCTACAACAATGCATAACAATCTACAAAAAACAAGAGCTTAACAAAGATATACATAAAGCCTTCAAAATCTTCAACTTTTAATGGTCGTTTAGCTTTTTGATCAATCGCTTAGCTTGAATTACTTACGTTTTTACATGCTCGGTTAGTTTCCTAAGCTATCACTTAAGTCCGATCACTCAACTTCTTAAACGATTGCTTAACTTTGATCACTTAATTTCTTAAATGATCACTTACCTTTTCTAATCAATCACTTAGCTTCTTACAATCTAGGGGAGAAAAAACTTAAAACATAAGTCAAAATACTTAGTGAGTGATGCTTTTATAAAACCTTTTGAAAATACAATTCATAAATAATTTTTGTTTAAACACAGGCTCAATGCCTAAATTCAATAACACATTCAAAATCTCATAATGGACTACTATGATGGCCTTTTCATCAATAACATTCTTATCGATTCATTCCTTGTTGCTCAGATTTCCTCGTGCAATACATATTGTTTGTGTTGTCCTACCTCATTCCACCATGCAAGCCTTCTCTACATGGTTGTCTTTACTCATTATGTACACATAACAACTAGCTCACTAATAAGAATAAAACTAGTGGTTTACTCTTAAACAAAGTTTACAATAGAACATGCATCTTTAACTTTAAAACATAAGATTAAAGCTTTCTTCCAAATCATGCTTTTCTGTATATGTAAACATGCATTACATGACACATGAAACATATATAAGCTCTCATTGGATTCTTCTTTTATTTATATTAATATTTTCTAAGTTCTGAAAACAAGTTTAAATCCAATTGTAAATTCTTGATGGGTTGAATCATTTTGGTGAGAAAATTGTAGAATCAATTTTATTTTGGTAATGATTAGAAAATTTGAAAGGAGTGAATCTAAGAGGCAAAAAAAAAAAAAAAGTATGAAGTGAAGGACAATATAGTAATTTTCTTTTCATTTCTTTTAATTAAGATTCTTCAACTGTCCCTCTCGTCCGTGGTTTCGATTTGTTGTGTCATTGCAGCTGTGTTTCCCCCACTTGTCGTAGTTTGTCATCATTTTGAGTTTCATCGAAACTCCAAGAGCTTGTCGAAAATGTCAACCATCTCTCGTCGTTCTTTAGCAAGTTGATTGGCCGTTAGTTTCATTCTATTCCAACCATCCCTCTTCAAATCTAAGATTTGGGATTTGGAATCTTAGGAGATTTTAACTACTGTCCAGCATTTAGGAAACTCAAAATTAAGCATTTTCAGACTATTTGAATAAGATTCTAAGCTTTATGGAGTGGATCTTGAGTATCCATCTAATTTTAGTGATAATATTGAATAACTGATGGTGTTGGATGTAAGATTTCAAAGTTTGATGGTAGTTATGGTACTGTCCATTGAAGTTTATATTACTTTGTTAAGTTCTTGGAAAGTTTTGGAGTAATTTTGTTGAGGTTTCCTTGAGTTCTTAAATTCTCATCAAGTTTAAGCGTTACAATTAAATTACCCATGATACTCAGGTCCTAGAGTTAAATGTTAAAGGTTGAAAATGGACTATCCTTTAACTTCGGAGTTCGCTTGGGTGTTACTTTTATGAGCTTCAAAACATAAAATGGTTGTAGGTACTAGTTTCAAATTTAGAAAGTCGCTAATGTGTTGTCAAGGCGATTTCGAGAAGGAATCAATAAGGCTGTAGATAAGTTTAATGGGTTCTCTCATAGTTCTTAAATACTGATTTAGTTTTAGCGTGAACTTGATTTTACCAATATTGTTTTGTTTTAGGAACTGAAGATAACTAAGAGACCTTAGTCGTTGTTTCAGACCCAATTTTACACATTGATATTGAATTATTTATTTTCAAGTATTTCATGATATATATATATATATATATATATATATATATATATATATATATATGTTATTATAGTACGCCATGATTGTGAAAGTTTCCAGTATGATTGTTTTTATGAACTATATGTTAGAAGTGTTTTTAAAATATGATTTTTGGTTTTCTTGAACTTTTATATTTTGGAAATATGGTTGAACCTGAACTTATTAATCATGATTTAGATGACAACTAGTTTAAAAGGATACTACTTGATCTGTTATTAAACTTGGAGGGTTTGAATGGAAGGTTATTCTTAAAATATGTGTTGATAATTAAGGATTGAAGATGACTTTATCAAAATGTGTTTTTGACCACGTTTGGTTATCTTGCCTTAATATGTTGCCTAGCTTTATTACACGTTCTTTCCTTCCTCGCGTCACGTAGCTAGAACACATCCTCCTTCCTCCGCGTAATACAAATACTTGCTAATTTTTAGAACTTTCTTTTTCACAACCTATCTACTCATAACGCAATTTTTACATTTCTTCCCATCTTTTAAAAATCTTGTCCTCGAAATTCTATCTGCACTATTCTTTTTCCTTTGTCCAAAGCAATTTCATTGTGTGTAGGTTGCTGAACTAAGCGAGACACATTCTTGTCTTCATTTGCTTCTTGCCTAGCTTGGACTTCTCTTTACACTCTCTTTGGTAATACCTGATCTTACAGCATTTAAAACAAATTATTATGCTCCACTTACAAGACATCCTGTGCCTTCTACTGCATTCCATGGAGTGTGACTTCTGGTTGTTATTCCAATGTGAACCTTGGCTAACACTTGTCTTACCTCGCTTTCTATCCTCCATCTCTACACTCTTCCTTCTCTCTTGTCCACTAAACGTGGATGTCATCACCCTTTTCCCTCTAAACTCTTCTCAACACACAAAGCCACCTCAACTAAATTGGCATAACTACACCATGGCAAAGCTGTAACTAATGTGCATATTTCATTCCTTACTAAAAAAGCCTACATTTGTCTTTCTTCTCATACTCTATGACCGTGAGATCATCTACATTTGTCTTTTTTCTCATATTGCAACTATAATCAAAGCTTATTTGGCTAACTTTGTGAACTTCTTCTCATACTCTATAACCGTGAGATCATCTTGCTCCAAGTGCAGAAATTCATCTTACCTCTCCTCCTTATAAGTTTCTAAGAAATACTTCTCATTAAATGCCACCTTGAACTCTTCCTAACTCACTTCTCCTCATGTATTATCTTCTAACGCCTATCAGTCTTTTACTCCCCTCTTAGAGTAAGGAAACTACTAAGTCCACTTTCCTCTCCTTAAGACACTGCGTTACTCTAAAATACTTCTCTAGTGTTCTTAAGCACTTCTTCTCCTGCTCTGGTTCTACCATCCTTTAAAATTTCTTGAGTTCTAACACCTTGAGCCATTCTATTCCATACTTCTTCTCTAGCTCTCTTGACAAACCATCCATTAATCTTTGTGCTACTTGATCAAATAATTCCTCTTCCATCTTTCTTCTAGCATCTAGATTTACTAACTGGGAGGCTTTAAATCCACAGTAGGATTGGTTATTGTATGTGATCTGCTCCTTGGTCGTCCACATTCTCTTCCTTGCGATATGATTCTTTTTAACTTTTCAAGAAATCTACTTATACCTTTACTGTTCCACTCCCCAGGAACGCATTTCTAATTCCAAATTAGTTTCAAGCTCCTTAGACTTTTATTATTATGTTCCCCAAGAATGTAGTATTGTAACACCAAACTATCACACCCCCACCCGCGTCCCTCTTACACGCGACTTGAGTAGTCCAATGCCTCTAAACGAAATGCCAAAACGTCCGATCTTAACTTAAAACTTTAACTTTGATCATTAATGAAACACCAAGATGCTCGGTTCTTAAAACTTAATTTTCTATTTAAACAAACATGCTATGAAATATGAACACTCAAACATTCATACCTTGAGGAAATTGAACAACTTTATTCCTTAAATAGCAATCTTAGTACAATATTACAAGGCATTGTTAAAAAAATCAAAACATATATACTTTAATTTCACAATGGAGAAGTGTAGAAATGGAGGAGTTTCGAGCAAGTTTTAGAGCTTAATCAAAACTCTGACTTAAGTAAGGAGTGGAAATTTTACGAGATCTTGAGAAGGATTTTAACCAGGTGCTTCAGCTCAAATCTTTAAACCTAAGTTCAAAACCCTTAACCCTAAACTCTAAACCCTAAAAGTCTAAAACCCTAAACCCTAAAACTCTAAACCCTAAACTTTAAACCTTAAAAACCCTAGCTAATTTGACATGTTCTCGCACTTAGCGCAGACAACTTCAAACATAAAAGAAAAAAAGTTACACCTAGACAAATATATATGTTTAAGATAACCTCGATGCTCCTCTTTGAGATGATGATGCTCCCCTTACCCATCCTCATGCCCAACATTAACTTATACTCCCTGTGCATTCATGTGAGGATAACCTCGATGCCTCTTCTATTAACACTAGTGGCCTTACAACATTCATGGAGCCCATGCTGAAAATAACCAATGTGAACTGCATGGACTCCATACTGAACGACATTAGGTTTAAGTTGGATCCTATGAACTCCAGATTAAACTGCATGGAGGCATCCTTTACGATCGAGTTAATCGAGGTATGTTGTGTTTGCATTCTTTTAAATTAAGAAGTGCACGAATGTTTAATTGATCAATTTATGATCATCTAGGTTTTATATAATTTTCATTTCTTTTTAAAGTGTATCTTAAAATCCTCACGTAACAACCAGAGACACTAATGGTGCAACATGTTTGTGAATTATGATCATGAGGTACGGAGACCCTTACAACACTAATACATGACCAATGAACATGAAAATGGTTGCTTTCATTAAACGAGACCCCTATTCCAAGACATATGATGAAGAATGGAAAGACCATCCTAATTTTAGTTGGGAGGGCCAAGAGCAGAACGCTCAACAACGACCGAGGCACCTAGCTATCACCAAAGATAATATAATGAGATGCCACAACAGCAAGGATAATGCCACCATCAATAAAACAATCCCCTATTCTTCATCTTCTTCAACTTAATAGTCTATGGAGGCCTTTCTCTGCCATTATATGCAAAGGAATGATGCACTTATGCAAAACCAAGCTTGATTAATCAAGAATTTGTTGTTGCAGCTGGGGCAGTTAGCCATCGATTTCTCTGGAAGACCAAAGGGATTCATCCCAAGTAACATTGAAATATCCAATCAGGTGGGGGGATCTGGAAAGGAAAAGTGTCAAGCAGTGACGAGCATCAATATCTTACCGCCTCCTCCATTTCTAGGTAGTCTGAAAAAGAAAAATGATGACTAACAAATTTTCAAATTTTTTAACATTCTAAGGAAGTTGCATATCAACAGCTCGTTTGTTGATGCGTTAGAGAAGATGCCTTCTTATATCAAGTTTTTAAAAGACATCTTGTCGAATAAAAGAAAGATGAATGATTATGAAACAGTTGCTCTAACGATGGCAACAAGGAATGTCTTCATGAATGGAGTACTAGAGAAGATGACAGACCTTAGAAGCTTCATGGTACCTTGGTTAATTGGTGGAATTGATCTAGGTCGAGCACTATGCGACTTGGGAGCAAGCATAAATTTGATGCCCCTCTCCATATTCAAAATGTTGAAATTAAGGGAGGTGCAACCCACTCACATGAGGCTTTAATTTACTGACAAATCCATCGTCAAACCCGAGGGAAATATTGAAGACGTGTTAGTTCAAATGGACAAGTTTATATTCTCTACAGACTTTGTAATTTTGGATACGAAGCTAATGAAGAAGTACTTATCATTTTGGGACAACCATTTTTGTCAATTGTCAAGCGCTCATAGATGTCCACCATGGGGAGCTTATAATGCACTTTAATGATGAAGAAATAAAGTTCAATGTTGCAAGCATAATGAAATTCCCAGATGATGAGCGAAGCTACAATCTGATGGAGTCCCTAGGATGAAACTATTGCGAGGAAGAAATTTACTCTGAGTTGTTCAACACTAATGAATTCTTTGAAGAAGAGGACCCATAATATGAAATTGAAGAAGTGAACGATGTAATTTGCACAAGAACGTTTAAACCTTTGGACCTGCAAACCAAAGGTAACAAGAAGACAAAGCCATAATAGAAGAACCTCCTAAATTAGAACTTAAGTCGTTGCCAAACCACCTAAAATATGCTTATTTGAGGGAGAATGACACATTACCCATCATTATCTCCGTCCATTTAAAAGAAGTTGAAGAAGAGGTGTTATAGAAGATGCTTAAACCCCACAAGAAAGCAATAAGATGGACCCTGATAACTATTCAAGGTATAAGTCCATCTTATTGCATGCATAAAATCAGGTTGGAAGAGGGTCAAGAAGGCATCGTTGGTTGTACGATTTGGACTTGATAATTTCATGTGTGTGTAAATCAAATGCAATACATCAGTCAGATCATTGCGTGTAATGTGCTCACCATAACTCTATGTATAACATGCTTTGATTTTGGGCGATGAGTCATGGGTCATGATCATAGCATGTGAAATGATCACTATGTACCTCTTCTGCGCATAATACTTAAGTCCTCATTGAGTACAAGTTTTCATACTGCTTGTCCAAGTGCAAGAGAAATAGTGGATTTACATAAATGATACAGGATCGAACATTGAAAATTGTTGATCGACATTAGTTCTAGTGAATTACTCATTAGTAGGGCATTATGAGAATTAATTACAAAGGTATAGAAGAATTAGAACTATGATTAAAACTACTTATGTACGCCTAGAGAATCTATAATGGAGGTAAATGGATGCAAAATTAAATTGCATGTGAACTAACTTGTATGAGAGAAAGAGTGAAGGAAGTTCTATGCGCCATTAGGTGATTAAGCGATGCAATAATTTTGATGCGATTTAACTCACTCAATAAACTTATGATTAGGGCGTGCTCCTCTCAGAGTCATTGAACACCACATATAGTCTCCTTTCGAGATCTACATGACTAAGTCTGAGTAAGCGAGATAGATCTAAGAGTATTCTCTTAACACTTATAAAACTTCATGATTAAGAACAGCAGCCTCTCGGTGCCTAATGCTCATACTTGTTTGCCTTCCGGGATATAAATGTTGAAAGTTATCTCGCTAAGGTAGAGTTTGTTGCCAAACTCCTTTTTATGTGCATTAGCCTTATCTATACTACTTGTCCTCTCGGTTAGTTGGCGATTGACACTGGCCAAGCGATGAATATAGCTCAACTAATGCGATAAGGTTTATAAGTTGTACTTCTTATCAAAGACTATCACTAACTTAAATTACTAATAACACTTTGACAAATGAACAATAAAGTGATGATGGATTGAAAAGGTATAAAGATGTAATATATGTAAATAATGTAGCACTTAGGCCATTGTACAATATGAACAACTTAAATTACAAAGAAATACAAGAATAGGGAGAAAAGAGAGTGGAAAAACATTACAAGTTATGGGGAAATGGAAGTATGGATTCTTCTCTTCTCAAAAGCAAAGCTTTCACTTTTACAACTGATGGAAGAAGAAGAATAAATATTTACAGACTGTGGAAAGGCTATTCCTTTCTATCTCTCTGTATAGAACCTTTGACCTATTTGGGCCTCTTTTGCCCATTCAGGCATCTTTCTGGCCTATTCGGGGCCCCTCTTAGGTTAAAGGAGATGACTTTATATAGGCAACATTTGAGAGGTAAATTTCTATCTTCTGAACTTGTGAGCACAGTCCGTCTAAAAAGTGTACGTCGCACGTCACATCATCTCCAACTACTACTTTTGTCTTTCAATGACCCTTCTTCGTGTGATAACTTTGTTTCTCGCTTGGAGATGTTAATCACCAGATGAGTTCTTGTCTTCTAGTGACCCAAAATGTCTATGTTGCATGTCACATCATTGCCAGATGGGTTGTAGTCGTTGCGTGAAATGTTTCTTATAGTTCACTAGGTTCTTTCTTTATTCAATAACCTTGCGTTTAGACATTAAAATCGCATAAAACAAGCATAATACTTATGTAAAGAGCACTTATACGTTTACAACGCAAGTTACGTGTTTTGATCATCTTTGTGTGCGTTTTAACCTCATTATTCTAATACAAGGAGCTCTAATAACGGATATTTATACACGTTGTCAACCGTACAATTTCAAAGGTGATTGAACCCTACAATAAAGAAAGTTTTGAAGAAAGAAATTATCAAGTGGCTCGATGCAGAGGTGATACATACAATTGCAAATAGTGAATGGGTAGGCCTAGTACAATGTCTTCCAAAGAAATGAGGGTTGACTATCATAAAAAATGAAAATAATGAATTAATTCCAACATGAACAATCATGGGGTGAAAAATTTGTATGGATTACCACAAGCTGAATGCGGTAACTAAAAAAGACCACTTCCTCTACCTTTCATTGACCAAATACTAGACCGTCTTGATGGTAAAGATTACTATTACTTTCTTGACCAAATGGGTAGGCCCAATGCATGATGGCTATTTTCTCGTACTTTCTTGATAGGTTAGTAGAGATATTTATGGACAACTTCTCTGTATTTGAGGACTTATTTGAAGACTACCTAAATAGCTTGGAGGAATTTTTGAAGGAATGTGAAGAGACACGTCTCATTCTGAACTATGAGAAGTGTCATTTCATGATCAGAGAGGGAATTGTGCTTGGGCACAAGATCTGTAGTGTGTGATTAGAAGTGGACCTCGCGAAGATTCATATGGTAAGTTGCCACTGCCTTCTGATGTGAAGCCGCTGAAGAGCTTTCTAGGGCACATTGGATTTTATAGAAGATTTATCAGAGGATTCTCTAAGATAGCTAAGCCTCTCAGTAACCTTTTATGTGAAGACCAACACTATGTTTTTTATGAAAAATGCAACCAGTTATTTGAGACCTTAAAAGACACATTGACTTCATTGTCTATCCTCATGACGTTTGATTGGTTGCAACCCTTTAAACTAATATGTGATGTAAGTGATGTGGCGGTAAGGGCTATGCTGGGGCAAAGGAAAGACAAGGTGATCCACACAATCTACTACATGAGCAAAACTCTTAATGAAGCTCAAGAGAACTACAGTACCACTGAGAAGGAGTTGCTTGCGGTAGGATTTGTGATTGAAAAGTTTAAGAGTTACATAATTGGCTCCACCTAAAACTCAAAGTAAGGGAGAAGAATGGATGATATGAAGAGCTTGCTTTTCGGCCAAATTGTGCACACCTCGTTTTGGAGTGAGAATCTCTATTTATATCCAAGGAGTGATGCTAATATGCCAACACACACCATTAAGATCTCTGGAAAGTTATGGCTACTGCCAACCTGACCTATTTGTCCTTTTCTGACTTTCCTGCCAACCTCTTTTGTTTGCTAGTGGCTTGAACGCCTAGCAACTACTTCCTTCCCCTAGAGAGGTTGGTTGGGTCTCTTTCTGTTTAACGTGCTATTTGCTGAGTTTCACTATTCATCATTTGGAATTTTACGATAAGAGCATTAAAACATAGTAAAACAAGGATGAAATTCTTTTGCCTTAAACTTTTCACACAATAATCAAAATTAACTTCTTTTCTCTTTGTTTTCTTCTCTTTTCATGCGATAAGACTTCACTATTTTACTTAAAAGACTAAAATAACTTGTATTTCTACATGTTATCACAGAGTTACATTACTTCCTTGGGGATAGAGGGGAGCACCTCATTAGACTTTGAAAGTATAGTAGAATAAAAAATATCACTTTGGAGATAATGTAGAGCATTGATGAATCCTCCACATTTTCTCTTGAAGATGAAATGTTATTTTAGACTTTGTGGATGATGGTAATCATGCCACAACATACAGGAAGATGGAGTAGTAATCAATGAAGTAACCACCAAATTTAGAGAAGGAGAAATCGCAAAGCATCCATCAGGCTTGGAGATGGAACGAATAAAGCAAACCTTGAACTTGGACATGGAAAAGGAACATTAAAATCCTTAAATTCAGAGATGAATAAGCATTAATGAAGTCTCCAATCTTGCATTTGAATGAGCCTTGATGATGGAACTTGAACTTGAAAAACATAAAAAAAAAAGCCTTAATTTTGATTTTGAAGAACTTCTAAACTTGAAGATGGAGTGTTGTGTTGGGATTTATGTCCTAAAACTCGTAGATTATAAATATAATCTATTAATCGTTATTAATAAAGTGTTATTATTATAATAAAAGTTATTGATTATATTATTAGTTTTGTCGTAATCATCCAAATCCAATAAACTAACATCCTAAGTTGTTTGATGAATCTTGAACAGTCTGTAGACATACAAGAATCAATATTTGAGATCAGTTTAAAGGGTCTATAGTATGGGGATAAGGTTAGGTACCTTATCTTGGTAACATTATGGATATAACTCACTATATATTTTATACAAACACAATAATCCAACAAGTTTGTGTAGGTGACATACAAGTGAGAGTATCCTATGCAATGAGTTTGCATAAAATCAGACCACGAAATAGTAACCACTAGATATAACTCTTTTAACTAGTTAGGTTTGTATTTCATTAGGATGACCTAGGTAACTTAGTCTTAATCCTGAGTGTATTATGAACTTCTGTTGGCAAGGGATTGTCTTTTAATTTGTATGGGTGAAAGTTGTCAGATTGTTGATTGAATATGTTTATCATTTTGAGGACAAGACCGAGTGGGGAGCTGGTAACATAATTACACAAGATGGAATTAACTCCTTCTCTATTTATGGGTAAGTAGATGAGTGTTCTCTTAAATGATGTCTCTGAGACTTGAACAAAGGGTCCTACACTCTCTATGGCATGAGACGGGTTTTTGTTTATTGGTTGGACCATAAATAGGTTGTTCATTAGAGGAGCACTGGTTTTTAAGGACTATAGGTAACCTAGGGGTAAAATGATAATTTGACCCACCTGGAATAACAAACACTCGTGAAGGATTAACTTATTGTTATTGGTCTATATCTGTGAACACAAAAATATATCTAAAGTGACAAGAATTGAATTGTGAGTCTTTAGTGGAGTGTACTCACAATTAACGGATATTGATTAATGTGGGTAATGAGTTTAGCCAATTAATCTCATATCGTTGTAGCTTCTAATCTGTAGGTCCATTAGGTTCCCTTCCTAGCTCGTAAAGGTAATGAGATTTATTTATATTGGTTCTAATTTGAAATGTTCAAATTTACTTTGAAAATTAGAATAGTGTATGGTAATACATTATAATATAAAGTTTATATCTTAATCAAACTTTATTATATAAATTTAATCTTGCATATTATTCAAAATTAATTTATGAGAGATAAAATATTGGGATGATTTCAAATATTAATTTAATGTGAATTAGATTCATATTAAAACTAGGGTCTTTAACTAAGATAACCTAAAATGGTATACTGTATTTCAAGATAGACCCAAAATTTCCAAATTTTACAGAAATGTCCTAAATTGACTAATATTTCACACAAATATAAGGTCCAAATGACCAATTTACCCATCTTTATTCTTAATAATATATTAAAAAATAGAAAAAGGAAAAAGGAAAGTGAACCATGATTAATAATTGCATTTATTAGATATTCTATGTAAATATGGTAAGTGATTAATTGTATTATGGTAATATTATAATAAAAAATTTCCCTTAATTATTTTTATTTTGGTGATTTTGTTCAAAAAAATCTTCCTTCTCGATATCTCTCTCACTTTCCAATCTCTGTCTCCATCCATTCTTTCTTTCGTTTTGCATTATTTTTCATATATTCCACCTTATTATAGTATATATTAAATAATACAGTGTATGTTTTATGAATGAAAGGTTCTTATATCAATTTGTTCATAGAAGATGGACCGACAAAGAGACAAATCAGGGATGTGGCTTACGGTTTAGAATATTTAGAAAAGAAAAGGTAAAAGTTTCATTCTTCAAATACGTTCAATATTGATTCCATTTTCTTCACAAAAAACGTTGAATAATAGAAGATTAGAGGAAGTATAAGTAGTGAAGAAGAACATCGACGACCGAATAGTACAATAATCTATCAAAAAAATTGGCAAAAATTTAAGGTTAGTAAAAATTTTATATTTCGTGTTTGAAATACATTAGGGTATATTGAGTATATTCAAGATAACATCATTTATGTATTATTGAATATATGAAGTAGTATATATGTAACAAATCACATAAAATATATGTATTATGTAGTAGTAAATATGTAAGAATTCAAAAAATATAATGATCGGATCATAATTTGTGTATACAGTGGTAAATAAATGCAGTAAGAAAAAATCACAAAACATGAAAAATAATTGTGTATATATTATTGAATCACTACTACAAAAGCATGCTCTCTTGACATTTTTAAACTGTCAAGAGACCCTATTCTTGACGGTTTTAAAAACATCATTGAAGCTAGCGTCAAGAAAGCCAAAGTTCTTGATGGTTGATAAAAACGTCAAGAATCGTGAACCTTGATGTTTTATAAATGTCAAATATACATATTTTCATGATATTTTAAATCTGTCAAGAATGCACTTGTTTATGACATTTTACAACTGTCAAGAATGTACATGTTCATGACATTTTAAAACTGTTAAGAATGCAACCATCAAGAGAGCTTGTTTTTGTAGTAGTGAATATACGCAGTAGTATATATGTAACAAATCACAAAACATAAATGAATTAGGGAAATTGTATTGGGTGGCACAATACAATTATGTATTAACAATATTAGCACCAACCTTTCCAATTTTACAAATATAACAATTTTGATATTTTCTGTTTTAATTTTTTTCATTATTTCAAAAATACCCTTCTCTAACCTTCCATTATTTTCTCTTCCTCTTCTTCCTCCGTCACTTTTTCGTTTTCCTTTTTATTTTCTTTTTTGTTTTATTTTTTATCGATCTTTCTCTTCCCTTCCTCTTCCGTTTCGTTTTCCTTTTCTTTCTCTTTTTCGTTCTCCTTTTATCGATCTTTCTCTTTGTCTTTGTCGTTTTCTCCAATCTCCACCGTTACGTCTCTTCTCCTCAAATCCTCTTCTCCATCGTTCTTGTTCAGGTATGTATTTCTTCCTATATTATTTTTTAAAGCCCTTATTTTCTTTCTTTTTTCAATCGATCATCATCTTTTCTTTCTTTTTATGTGAATTGATTATCATCTATCATAAACTAAGACTAAAATTTGTTCTTCCCCATCTCTTTTATTTGTTCCTCATCTCTTTTACTGAATGGGCATTGCAGAGATTGTTTTTTTTTCGTTTTTTTTAATTTGTATCAGTTTTTTACGTCAGTGATTTGATGTACTTATATTATATGTATCAGTTGGCTAATACACTTACTACGTATTTTTTATTCTCGCAAAATGAATGCAGTTCATTGTAGTTATGGTTAAGCTTGCAGTCAATATATTCCATAGGGGTCAATGGGATGAGCAACAATGCTAAGTGGATTACAAAATAAATTGTGTTTTGGTTGATGGAGTGATATCATCATTTGATTCTTTTGTAAGTGTGTTTTATATATTTCTTTATAATAGTGAATTATTGATATACTGTATTAAAGTATAACGGTTATCTACTACACTGATGATATACCATAATTTTTTTGTTCAGATTAATCCTGTGAGTGAAGTTGAATTTCAAGTAGTTGATGGAGGCAAGAATTTTTTAGTAAAGTTGAATTGTAATAGCTGCAGTTGTCTTTTTTGAGATTTAGAAGAAATTCCATATGCTCATGCTCTTATTGTAATTTGTAGCCTTAATTTGGATCCTTATTGCATTCGTTTCACAGTATTATTATGCTAGTGTAATGTCTTCAACTTATTATGGATTAGTTCGTCCGATTGGCAACCATACTAATTAGAGTGTTGTGGAGGTGAATGAGAATGTATTGCCTCTGGTATTTAGACGTTCAGCAGGAAGGCCTCGAAAAAGAAGGATCCCTTCTATTGGTGAAGTTTCAAAGAGCACAAAATGCAGCCATTGTAAGAGAGTGGGTCATAATATTAGAACTTGTACATTTGAACCCATTTGAACAGTTTAATTGTTTTGAAATTTAGTAATTATCAATGATGTAATATTTGAACAATTTACTTGTTTTGAAATTTAGCAATTATTAGTGATGTATTTGTTTGAATAATTTACTTGTTTTGAAATTTAGCAATTATTAATGATGTATTAGCAATTTTATTTTGGAATATTTTTTGTATATCAGTTTATTGATACACCTATTATGAAGTATACTTATTGTATGATGTACGCAATACTGATTATATATTTTTATTTACTATTTTACTTGTATAGTATACTAGTTGTTAGTAACCATACTAATTGGAGTGTTGTGGAGGTGAATGACAATGTATTGCCTCCATTATATTTGTTTGCAAGGTTCTCTTTAACACTAATCTATTTAATTAAGTAAATTGAAAATGATTTTCATTCAATCAAGTGTATCATCAAACAATAACATGCGTATCATGCTTAGTGCATTAAGTGTATATAACCAATTAAGTGTATCAACAAAATATCAAGTGTATCAATAGTTTAACAAGTGTATTTAACTGATTGAGTATATCAACAAATTATCAAGTGTATCAACATCATATCAAGTGTTTCAATACATAAAATGTATCGTGCTTAATGCATCAAGTGTATTTAACTGATTGAGTGTATCAACAAAATATCAGAAAAAAAGAAATGCGTGAGGAAGACGAAGGGTATTCTTGTAATTTCGTAGGTTTAAAATGTGGGTTGGGCTTTCATTTTGCTATATTTGCAAAAACAAAAAGTGTGTGCTATGAGCCTAATTTTGTATAATCATTTTGCCATATATGCAAGTGGCCCAATGAATTATTCAATAGCATATATGTAAGAAATAAAAAAAATACTAAATGAATATATAATCTGTGTATATATTGGTATATATAAGCCATAAGAGAAAATCACAGAACATGAAAAATAATGTGTATGTATTATTGAATATCTGTAGTAGTATATGTGTAATAAACCACAAAACATAAATTTATTATTCAGTGGTATACCATAGTATATACAAATGACGGGACATTTTATAAAAATTTTATGTCGAACATGACAGGATGATGAACTAAATAATAAAAAATTAAACAAAATAGAAGGAACATAATCAAAATATATGCTATGAAACGGAAGAAGGACAAATTTTTATAGAAAAAAAATAAATGCTACGAAATGGAAGAAGAAAGAATATATGAAACGAAAAAAAAAAAAAGACTAACCGTATATTATGTAGCAAATTGAAAGGGAAAAAGAAAGCAATTTTTTGAAATACAAATCGGAGAAGAAAGTCGACACAAAAGTTGATGGAAGAAAATAACGAATTTAAAGGAGGAGGAAGACGAAGTCGTCGCCGACGTTGGGATAAATCTCACATTTAATACGTGGTGATGAAAATAATGATATACAATTATATTAAATTATTACATATTAAAAAAGATTTTATTTTATATTGAAATAATAAACTATTTTTCATTAATTTCCATAATAAAGTTACACATTAATAATATCATAAGGAAGTTATCATTAGATAATAAATTGAATATAATGTAATTAAGGAAACAATTTGAATTTAATTTCAAAAATCCTATTTGAATTTAAAAATACACCTAATTAAGGAGAATTTTCAAAAACAACAAATTTTACAAAATATTTACAACGTATAGTAAATTATATCACTAATAGTCATTGACATGCTATAGTGATAGAAGAATACCAGTGATAGAATCCAAATTTTTGCCATAACTTGTAAGTATTTTAATTTATTTTACTATTTTTAAAAATGTCCCTATAATTAATAATATAGATAAGCTTATAATTGTCCCGAAATTATACGAAATCTTAATCAAGAAAATAAATCTTAATTTAAGACAGACATGAAATTTTACAGTAGGTTTAGGTCTTTTCTCTAAATATTTCTTAAAAATATTTGTTATGAGAGAAATTTATATTTGAATATGATTCAAATTTAATTTCAGTTAAATATAAGATATTTAATTTAGCTATTAATTAATTGGAGAATTAATTAATAGTTTAGTTTAATTTTATTTAATTAAATTAATTTAAAATTATAAGACATTAGAGAGATATTTATTAAATATGATTTAAATAAAATATTAATTAAATATGATTTAAATGATTATTAATTGATTAATTCATTAGTAGATTAAAATTTCTATTAATTTTTATATAATTTAATTAAATTAATTTAAGATTATAAGTTATTGGAGAGATATTGATTAAATATGATTTAAATTAAATATTAATTAATTATTAATTGATTAATTATTTAGTAGATTTGAAATTTCTATTAATTTAATATTTTTTAAATTAATAGAATCTCATTATTCTTTTCTACTCCTTCAATGAAAGGAAGTTATAAATAGGCAGAAGAAAAATAATTTTTTTAATCAATTAAGGCAATGCTTTTGCTCTCTACAAAAATAGTTTCTCTCTATACTTTTTCTCATCGCAATTGGTTCTCACAAACCATTCTTATCCTAGACGATAGAAAGATCTACAATGGGTGGTGTCCCAATTTGAAGTTTTTTTGTAGTTTCAGAGGCATCAAACAAAGTAAGTTTTTCTTTCTCTAATCTATAATTAGAAAGCAAGCTTAGCCTTTAAGTTATAATAAGATTAGTTTCTGTATTATTTTGCCAATGTATTGGTATTTTGGGATTCCTAAATTAAATTGAGGAATGGTTCTGTAAAATCTTCCACAGTCTAATTCTTTTATCCCTTCATGTTGAACTTCATGGGAGCGATGCCCCTATAAGCATTTAACTTTGCAGAGTTTTGTTCATGGTGCAACACCTTTTTGATTTATTATATTGCTCCCAAGCTTTTCATGGTCATGACAATACTCTAAGTTGATATTCATTAATGAGAATGATCGCCATCAATTGTCTAGTGCCATGCTTTTCTTGGTCATGACCATACTCCTATTTGTGTGCAACTAAACTTAAGATTTATTTTAAGTTGTCTCTTTACCCTTATAGTGATCAAGTCATAACGTAGTTAAATTTTCTTTTTTGTTTTTTGTTACTAGATTGAATTTAAAGTTTTCTTTACACTACAAGAAGCCAGGACTTTTTTGACGCAGTACTAAACGTTAGGAAATAGTACGTCGACTAAACCAAGACTTTCCCGATGTATCAATACGCACATCAGGGGAAGGTATTTTTCCTAATGTCGACAGATGCGCGTCGAAACTGGGCTGGATGGGTTAGGGTTCCGTCGACATTTTGTCACATGCGTCAAAAAATGGTGCCCTATTTCCAGCGTGGAAGATGTAGCCTTGAAAGAGGGTGGACAATTAATTGTACTGCTTATCCTTTCGCTGACGTCGTGCTAGGTGCGTCGGAAAACCCAATCCTATTCTCAACGTGAATAGTGTTGCATTCAAGGAAGGGTAGATCATTAATTGTACGATAAGCCTTCCTTCGACGTGGTGTCAGCAACGTCAGGAATAGGGTTTAGGTATTCCCAACGTTTCATTAATGGCGTCAAGAATAGGGTGCTATTCTTAATGTTTTCGTTATGCGTCGGGAGTTTGGTTTTCTTTTTAACCTAATACTTCACAGAATGGAAACAGAAAAGAGAAGAAAACCAAGAGAGGGAGTGGGAGACCGAGAGGGAGATCGAAAAGAAGAAGGATTTGTCACTGTTGTCGTCCCCATTGCCGTTGTCGTTGTCGTTGTCATTGCATATCTATATATATAATTTGATGTGGTTTTTGTTTTATTTACATTACAAATTAGGATTTTGAATCTGTCGCCTTAAATTAGAAATTGCGAATTACAAATTAAGATTCTCAAATAGAATTAGTTTTTATTTTAGGAATTGGATTTTGACTTATGGTTTAGTTTGGAATTTAGGGTTTATGTGTTCGATATTGTAATTGTATGCTTGTATACAATTTAGGGTAATTTATTTAAGTTAGGATAATTTATGTAATTTATAATAATTTAAGGTAATTTAAGTTTGGATAATGTTCGATAATGTAATGAATTATGTAATTTGTGTTTGATAATGTAATGAATTATGTAATTTAGGGTAATTTATATTTGATAATGTAATGAATTATGTAATTTATGTTTGATGATATAATTAATTATGTAATTTATGAATTATAAATTAGGATATCTTGTATTCATTACAAATGTATGAACGAATTGTTAATGTATGAATTATGTTTTAGTTATGCTATTAGATATAGTGTTTGGTTAGTTTATTTTGGCTATCTTGCAGTTATGGTAGCCTTTTGTAGTTTGAACTTAGATTCAGCTAAAAGAGAGGGATGATTTGCCATAACCTATTTATGGACTAATTAAGGGTTTGATAGGGATCAGTAATATAGAACTAATGATTAAACAGTTTCATGTTTTAGGTGTATAACGATGGATAAGAGTTTGATGAAACTTAGGAATAAGTTATCGGTTGAGTATAGAGAGAGTGTGTCCCAATTTTTAGAGAGTGTCAAGTTTCACGTCGATGCTTACAGACGAATAAGGTGTCTATGTAAAAGATGTATGAACTCAAATTGGTACTCGTTAGAGGGTATGAAACAACATTTATTGACCATCGGAATATCTCCCTCCTATACAGAATGGTTGTATCATAGAGATGTAGTGAACTTACATAGAGGTATTTAAAGGTTAGATAAAGGAACTAATAGTAACCCTTTTGATGAAGGAACTAGTAGTAACCCTTTTGATGAAGAAGATGAAATGTTTGATATGCTTAACGATTTACAAGCTTCGATTCAAAACGAATGGGAAATAGAAGCTCTGATTGGTGTAGATATAAAAGAATAAACATCAAACATATTTCATGACTTATTGAATGAAGCTCGTAGTGAGTTATACCCTGATTGTCCTAAATACTCTTTTCTGAAGTTTTTGGTTAAGATGATGCATATAAAAGTTTTAAATGGTTGGAGTAACAAGTCATTTGATATGATGTTA
Organism: Cucumis variabilis; assembly: GCA_037974545.1. Taxonomy (NCBI): domain Eukaryota; kingdom Viridiplantae; phylum Streptophyta; class Magnoliopsida; order Cucurbitales; family Cucurbitaceae; genus Cucumis; species Cucumis variabilis. The sequence goes on along the minus strand of JBBPDI010000005.1, from coordinate 16,360,326 downwards.
GACTTAAAAAAGACTGTGTTTTCAATGTGTGGTACCAACGTTCCTAGTTCATTCTACGAAGCTAAACGAAAATTGCGTGACTTGGATCTGGGATATGAAACTATTCATGCTTGTAAGTATGACAATGTCACTTTCCTTTGATACCAAGATTGCAACGCTTATTTGTTTTGTAAGAAGGATCTTCTGACACGAGATGGAACCATCAAAAACGTGTTCAAACATGTGTTGAGACATCCAGTCAATGCAGATGAAAACATTTTGATTCTGAATATCTTGATTTCGCTGCAGATGCACGGAACATTCGTCTGGAGTTAGCTTCAGATGGTTTTAATCTGTTCGGTTATAAGAGTACCTCGTATAGTATGTGGTCTGTGGTGTTAATTCCTTAGAATTTGTCACCTTGGAAATACATGAAAGATTAAACGTTTTTCACGGCATTGCTCATTTTCGGGCCAAAATCTCCTGGTAAGGAAATTGATGTTTACCTTAGACCCTTGATTGAGGAACTTAAATAGTTATGGACTTTTGGAGTGCGTATGTATGATTCCATTACTAGTAATTTCTTTCAGTTGCACGCAATCTTGTTGTGGATGATAAATGACTTTTTAGCTTATGGTGATTTATCGGAGTGGAGTACAAAAGGGTATCAGGCATGTCCTATATGCATGAGAGATAGATCGTCCTTCAGGATAAGAGGAAAAATATCTTTCATGGAACATCAACGTTATCTTCTTGAGAACCATGTTTGGTGGAAAAGTAGGTTGCACGATGGCAAGGTAGAACGTAGGCTGCTTCAATGGTAATGAATAGTCATGAAGTAATAAAACAAGTAGATCAATTGGAATTTCCAATTCTTAGTAAACATCCTGCATTAAATGAGAAGAAAAGAAAGAGAGCTCTTAATTGGACTAAGCGAAGCATTTTCTTCAAACTTCCTTAATGGTCGAGATTATTACTACGTCACAAACTAGACATAATGCATATTGAAAAAAATGTTTGCGATAACTTGATTGGTACATTGTTGAATATTGAAGGAAAAAACAAAGATAACAATGCATGATTGGACCTACAATACTTGAAAATTAAAAGGATTTACATCTCATAGAAGTTGGTAATCGATTAGTGAAGCCACATGCGAGTTACACATTAACTAGCAGCGAGCGAGTTGAGTTTTGTAAGTTCTTGAAATTAGTGAAGTTTTTCGATGGATTCGTTTCTAATATTTCTCAATGTGTACATGAAAAAGAAGGAAAAATTGCGGGTCTCAAAACGTGCGACTGCCACGTTTTGCTACATCGTCTTCTACCTATTGGTGCTCGAGTTTTCTTACCAAAAAATGTGTACACCAATGTTACTAAACTGTGTAACTTCTTTTGTGATTTATGTGTCAGAACGATACGAATAAGTAAGTTGGACAGACTACAGGAAGATATTATATTCATACTTTGTAAATTGGAAAGAATATTTTCACATGCCTTCTTCAGCATAATGGTACATCTTGTCATTCATCTACCATACAAAACCAAGATTGCTGAACCAGTTTCTTACAATTGGATGTATCCTATTGAAAGAACTTACACACATTAAAACAGTATATACGTGACAAAGCACGTCCTGAGGGGTCTATTGCAGAAGCATATCTGATGAATGAATCAGGAACCTTTTGTTCGCGATACCTAAATGGAATTAAGACGCGATTCACTAGAGATGAACGGAACGATAATAGCATTTCAAATGATAAGGTGATGGATGAGTTTGAAGTCTTCATTCAGAAAGTAAAACCATTAGGGGCATCAAGCGTTCGTTCTCCATCACAAGAAGAGAAATGTCTACTTCATTGGTACATTCTCAACAATGTAGGTGAAATATCAGAGTACCGCAAGTAAGCATTTGTAACCCTTTGACTTACCTCAACTTATAATTGATGTTTTACATCTTCATTATATAATATTTTGTTATTAGGAGATACTTGCGACTGATACATCCACAAGTTCAAAATGCTCGGGAGTTAACAGAAGACACCAATGAGCATTTCTTGAATGGTTCAAAAATTAGGTCATAGAAATGTGCGAGAGAGAAAAATTTCCACTGATTTATTTTCACTTGCGATGGAACCAGCGCCTGATGTTCGGTCTTATAGTGGATACATTGTCGGTGGAATAAGATTTCACACGGTAGAGCGAGATTCCAGACGCACTACTCAAAACAATGGAGTAATGATAATAGGTAGTGAGAAAATAATTTCTACGGTGTTATCGATGAAGTGTTGGCATTCATTATCCGATGCAACGATGTGTCTGGTTATTTAAGTGTAGGTGGTGTGACACAGACAACAACAAAAGTCATAGGACCCATGTGGAGTTAGGTTATAAATCGATCAGCATGTCCTGTTTTTGATCCATCGACGAACCAGTCATCCTTTCAACGCAGGGACACCAAGTATTTTACATAAAGGACCCAAAAATAGGACAAATTGGAGGGTTGTTCAAGTGGTCCAGAATAAACGGATTTGGGATGTGTCAGAAGTCGATGATGTTAACAATGAACAACTGAATATAGTGGAAATCGTTGACGATGGACATCACATCCAAGAGATAGTCGAAAATGACACTTTGTGTAGATCCGACGTTGATCCTGCAGTTATTAAAAGACCGATTCATTCGAACATTACTGACGAATTCATTGACGATGAGGATGATCAATTGTCCCATCAAAGGGAATCTAATGATGACGAATGATGTTGAACCACGTATCCACATATTTCATTATTTTATGTATTCAGTTTCATGTACTCATATTTGTTTCATTAATTTTGAGGTATATGTGTACAGGTACTATGTCTTCTTCATTCTCATATAGTAATTTTGAGGACATCGATGCTCTATTTCTCCAGTTTGGCGACAATTTGAACGAGGGACAGACAACATCCTCAGTGGGTGACACATCAAGTGAGTGTTACTTACGGACAATTTTTTCTTAGTCACAATTTTTTCTAACACAACTTTATTTCTACAACAAATGTGTCTCAACCTACTTCGACTCCTGTTGGGAAAAATTTTGACTCGTTTAATAATAGCCTACTCTCAATTTTATCATGCATATTTTCACTATTTTGATATTTTTAATACA
>JBBPDI010000005.1:16338193-16349272 GCA_037974545.1 Cucumis variabilis | reverse complement strand
GGGGCTTCCATGTGCATCCTTGCCACCTACCCCGCACGTTCATCGCGTGTTTTACCCATGTTGTGCTCCCGCACACCTTGCACGCTACGCTAACCTCGAAGGCAAGGTCATGCGTGCATGCCTTGCTGCTTGTTGTGCCATAGATTTGTCACGTGTGTTTAACCTGACCAAAATAACATCTAAGCCCAAAACGCTCGCCCCTCTCACCTACACATGCAAGCCTCTCGGCCACTACCCAAAACACTATTTTATTTTCAAAATCATGACCCAACTTTGAAAAGTCATAACTTAAAATCCATAACTCTTTTGACAAAACTTGCGAAGGAAATTTTCAAGAAACGAGTTCTATAGACCTATAGAAGTGCACCTTGCTCAGATTCACTGGAAAATGATCTTCTCGCCTAATCTTGATCTAATCGTGAATCTTTTTTAATCCAGATTAAACGGCAGTCCTCTTTCACAAACTAGAATCAATTTTAAACTTTTAAGATTAATTTGAGTAATTTTACACGAGTGAGTTGTGAGAAACTCAATGTTGAAGCTGTCTATATATAGAAGTCCTTACATGAGATTAAGTTGACACTTAATCTTGATTAAAATCACCTCTTAAACGTGTGATTACACCTCATTAACTCTATCATGTCCTTCTTGACTACAAAAATGCATGTTAATATGATTAAGACACCTAGGTTAACCTTAAATCGAATGCCCTAATCATGCCGTGTTGCTTGTCTTAATCGCATAGCTTTCTTTGTGTTGTCTTACCTCCCAACAATAAGTCTTAAACTCCTAGCTAACCTCCAATGTCTTCTCACCCAGCCATTTAAACACCTAAGCTTAGAGGTTATCAAGCCTCATCTTGTTGCCTATTGACACTCATTTGGAGGTTCTTTGGCCTTCCTTTGCCGCCCACAAAACCTCTAAAGACCCAATATCAAATCTTTTTTACACTTAGTCAAATTTTCCAACTTCTCTTTTTCTCAAACCTAAACCTGAATCCCAAGTACTTTCACCTTCTTTTCCTATAAATTTATTTTCTCTTATCCTTGGGTTAAATTCAAAAGGTTTAAGAAATTTTTGGATTTCACATGCTCAAGGTGGGGTGTAACACCAAAATTCTTAACAGACCGATCAGACGCTTGAACTGGCAATTACCTCCTCATTTAAAGAGGTGGGTAGAAATCTAAAGAACATGTGGCAAGGATTAGCCTTACCACCATTGTAAAGCACATCTTCATCTTCTTCGGTTAATTTGTAGAGTAAAAGCATGTAGTCTGAGTGAAAAGGATCTCATTCCCATCTCCCTATAACTTGTAATGTCTTTTCTTTTCTTTCCATTTTTTCATTTCTATACATTGTATGTTGTTCATATTGTACAATGGTCAAAGGCCTACATTCATTAATACAATGTATATTTATACCCTTTTCAATCCATCCATCTCTGTACTGTTCATTTGTCTTTGTGTTATTCGTAGTTTAGGTTTATAACACATCCTGGATAATAAGCTTTACTTATAATTCTTATCGTGTTAGTCGAGCTATTTTCATTACTTGGCAATGTATGTCCCCAACTACCTGAGAGGGTAAGTAGCAAGGGTGTGGCTAACACGCACAAGGAAGAGTTTTCTTGCCTTAGCGAGATGACTTCCATCATTTGTATCTAGAAAGAAAAACAAGTGTGGACATCAAGCGCTGAGAGGTTGCTGTCCTTAAATGCGAAGCTTTATAAGTAATATATGTAAATACTTCTAGATATATCTTATTTAACTAGGTTTAGTCATTTGGATCATCAAAGGAGACCAAGTGTGGCATGTAATGACTCCGAGAGGAGCACATCTTAATCATAAGCTATTTTAATAAGTTATATCGCATTGAGGTGGTCATATAGCTTATTCGCCTGGTAGCATTAGACATTTATTCATCCTTTCTGCAAACAAGTTAATGCACGCTCCATCTACATTTCCTTCTTTCTATTAACCACCTTCATTAAGTCACCTTTACAGCATCTCCAGTAGATTTAAGTAATTTTAATTCTTTTTACATTCCTTTACTTTATTTTTCATAACGCCTAATTGATGAGTAGATCCTAGAACTAAACTTTGATATCAATTTTCTGTGTTCGACCCTGGTTCATCTGGAAAAACCTATTGTTTCACTTACACTTGGACAAGCAATAAGAAAACTTATACAATGAGACTTAGAAAGGTGGTTTTAAACCCTCCAATTTTTTAGTCTTTAAATAATTTTCGGTATTCTTTAAATTTTAAATTTGCTAACGAGCTTAAGGGTGTATCTTGATGGAAGTGAAATTTATACCAAGGTTTTAAGTATTTATGGCCGAATTAAAGAGTTCGTGTAGTGTTTTGGACTAAAACTGAATTCTATTTCAACACTTGGTTAAAAAAGAACATTTGAACGATATTTTTCAAATATCATAGGAAGTACGTAGTTGTAGAAATTCCTTGGTTAGAGTGCCATGAAAACTTAAAGGCCAAGGAAAGGGGCTAGGTGATAAGAATGGATGAGCATGGTATGGAAGGAAAAAGTCAAAGAAATAGGCTAGGGAAAATTCAAGAAGTTATGGGCAAGGCATGGAATGAAAGGATTCTTTGTTGTTATTAAGTAGGACATGGAGAACATGCATATAACCTAAGACAAACCTAAGGTAGACTAGGGAAGGGTGTCAAGACCTGGGCATGCATGCATAAAGTAGGTGATAGATGTCATTTTCAAGTCATGCAGTCTTTCTATAAATATGGATTCTTTAAAGGAGAAAAGCATCACCTCCACTCATGCCATTTCCCTGTTTCCACTTGCTAAACCTCACAAATTGAGTCTAGTTTGTCTTCTTGGCTACTGGACATATTGGAGCAAAGAAGGTTCGATTTTGAGTTGAGGTAAGATACTTAAGACAATTGTAAGCAACTTTATAGAAGGAAGCTTTCTCATTTGAGTTTTGGATTTTGATATATTAACCTTCAATGGTGAAGGAAGGATTGTGGTCGAGAACACAGTTGATGGGCATGACACAGGGAGGCCATTCGTGTGGCCATAAGGCAAGCGATCATGCTTGCAGCCACCTAACGTGCGGCCATGCATGTGCAGCCCCATCTATCGCCCATCAGTGTGTGCCAACTCCTCTGTCGACAACCCCTACGGGTTAACCAACCGTTTTAGGCCCTTTTGGATATTTTTTAGTGTTTTTGTCGATTTTTCTTAAAGTTTTGGTATTTTCTAATTATTGGGGATTAATTGGAGCATAAATATCTTATTTTCAGAAAAAGTAAAATTTCTCGAGCAAAGGAAGAAATCATCACATGAGTGAGTAAAATTGGTTTTAAATGTTATTTAATACATTGATTTGAAGCATACAAGTATTGGTTTGTAAATACTTTATTTTGAATGATTTCTAAGAAAATGTACATGTTTGATTGCATTTAAAGGCTTTCTTAAATTTTTATGGTTTCCAAGCTAAGGCAAAAGCTTGTTTAAATGTTTTCATGGAATTATGCCAATACTATACAATTACGTCTAAATGTGCACATCTGGTTCCCAATCCGATTATAGGTGTGAAGGCTTTATAGAGGGTCCTAATGCGATTACAACAGTAAAGGCTTAGTTGTCTATGGAAAAATGGTACAGTGATATCTGAAATATATTATGAATGTATAGTAGGAGAGTGGTATAATCTTCTTAAATGTTATGGATGTTTGAAGAATCTTATGAAAAGTTTCTAAAGGTTTTACTATGTTTAAATGATTTCTATGTTTGAAGCCAAAAAGCATTGAGCATAACTATTTGGAAAATTATGTTGAAAATATCACTCACCTGAGATTTTAAGCTCATTCTTTCAAAATGTTTGCTCACTTTCCAAGTAAGGATCATGTTGCCCTAAGCTGAGCTTGTTATTTTCATGCCAACCAATCTCTTAGAAGAAATTTCAAGTTGTTGTAGTTAAATAATATTGAGAAGGATGAAGTTTGCAGAGAGAATTGTATAAAAATCTAGATGTATCAAACCTTTATAAGTAACATTATGTATAATTTAATGAGTTGGGCTACACTTGAGTTTTCGTAATAATAGAATGATATTTATGTTTCCATTGCATTTTAAAAGATTAAAGGAATAGGGTTAGCGAGTATCATCAAGGTAAGAGATGGTATTAGTTGACTTCATATCGTCTCATGAATCGAGAGTAGGTGATCCAGGAGGGGGTGTGATAGTGGTAGGGACATTGAGAGCATTTTGCATGCAATGATCATGTCCACTCGCATGATGAAGGGAATAATGGATGTCATTTATCATGTAATGACTTGTAGTTAATGACATGTCATAAGAAGTCAAATATTTACCCCAACAAGGTTACACCACAAACCAAACATATAAACTATATGAGGATTAACTCTTGACAAACGTTAATCTCACTAGTATTGCACAACACACTCCACTTTAAGTACAATGAAACACAATCCCAATTTCAAAACATTCACGATCCACAAGCAACATATTTTGAGAAAGTGTTTCATAAAACAAACAAGCGCATGATGTTTGGGTTTTCGATGCACGATGTAATCATTTCTCTTAAATTTGAATTTTAAAATGTGATGCTAAGCATTTCCCAAAACCCTAATCATTATGAACTTTCCCTCTGCTCGACAAACTACATGAGGAAATTAAAATGCCTAATGCGTTTGGCTTTAAAGTCTATCTTGCAAAGTAGTTTAATTACGTGAAACCCTATTCTAATCGCATAATATTTACATGATACGATTCGTGTTCCCTAAGTTGTTAAAAGGTTTAAACTAAAAGGCACAAAACTAAAACTATAAACTAATTACAAGTATAAAATAGTTACAAATATGTTATACATAAATTAATATACACAAAATTATGGATGCAAGTTGTAATGAAGATGTGGAAAGTTTATACGTTACAAAAGCATTCTTGCCTCTAGGTTCTTTGAAGAGGAAAAATTGTGGTCTCATCGCATAATGCTACACATAGCCATCCCAACCCTGTTATTTTCTCCTAAACGTCTTTTGATCATTTGTTGCATGACTCTCTGTGTCACGATCGTTCATTGCTATAAGTCTCTTCTCACAATCATTCATTGCAATGTTCTAATGATCCTTTTTGGATCTTTATTGCATAAGTAGTCAAGACAAAGGTCTCACTAAACTTGTCGCGTGGACACTTTCTTTAACGCCTTAATAAAGGTTCTTTTTTTCAATAGATTAGACACTTAAGATTTCCATTGTTTGAGGGTCTCAGCTTCACTTGTGTTTTCACATATCCATTGAGGTTCCTCTTGTCACTTAACAAAAGATACACTCAACCCTGGGGCCAATCCATGCATTACAGATTACTCTAGTACCATGGACCTCTTCATGCGATCTTCGGCTGAAGCGCGTGATTTACCAGAATTAAGTGTTTTTCCCAAAATCAAAGTAAAACCCTGCTTCTAAGTTTGAAAAATCAATTCCTCTGCAACAGCACCAAAAACTAGGTAGAATAAATTAGTTTTGGGCTTATCTGTACAATATTGTGTATGTCTATATCTAAGTCTAAGTGATGAGGCATGGTCATTGAATGTGAGATGCTCACTATGTCTCTAATTCTCGTGTAATTACTAAGTCCTTGTTGAGTACACATTTTCCTACTACTTGTCCAAGTACAAGTGAAACAATGGGTTTCCTAGGTAATCCAGGATCGAACACAGAGAATTGATATCAAATCTTAGTTCTAAGGTTTACTCTTCATTTAGGTCATATAAAATTACTATGTATACAGTATCAGGTAAAGGAGTGTGTCTAAGTTAAACTACTATCTACACTAAAGATTCTGTAAAAGGGGAATAAGAATGGTAGCGAGATGTAAATGTGAACTAACTTATGTTAAAAAAGAGTGAAGGAAGGTCTCCGCGTTACTAGGCGATTAAGCCATTTGGCAACCTTGATGAAATAGAGATTAGTCAACTAGCTTATGATTAAGTCGAGCACCTCTCAGTGCCTTAAACGTCATATTTGCTCGTCTCTCAAGATGTAAATGACAAAGCTTGGTTAGGCGAGATCTATCTAAAAGGGCTTACTTACAAGACTGATAGAACTTCTCTTTTAAAGGTGACAACCTCTCAACGCCAAATACCCACACTTGTTCTCCTTTCATAATACAAGTGATGGAAGTTATCTCACACCAAGGTGAAGTTTGTCTTCAAACTCCTCCTTGTGCATATTAGCCATATCCTTGCTATTTGCTCTCTCAAGTAGTTGGCGATATACATTGGCCAAGTGATAATTATAGCTTAGCTAACGCGATAATCTTTATAAGCTAAGCTTCTTATTAATAACTTATCACATACATAAACTACAGATAACATATTGGTAGATGAATAGTAAAGAAATGTTGAATTGAAAATGTATAAACATGCAATGTATTAAAGAATATAGGCCTTAGACCACTGTACAATATGAATATATACATCACAAAGAAATGCAAAATGGAAGTAAAAGAAATGACTTTACAAGTTAAGGGAGAAGAAAGATGGAATCTTCTCTACTCTAACTCTAAGTTTTCACTTATAGGCTGGCCGGAGAAGAAGAAGAAATACTTTTACAAACGACGACAAGGCTACTCATTTTTGCCACTCTCTAGGATTTGGCCTATTCAGACTCTCTTGTTTTTGTAAAAGTGAAGTCCTTTTATAGACAACTTTGGGTGGAAAATGAAGAGATAAAAGCCCTATGGCAGCAAAAAATTTTACATAACCATTACTCAATTTAATTTGGAAATCCCAAAATATTAGTACATTGGCAAAAATTTAGAATTAAAATTCTAAATAAAAATTAAGCATGTTTTTTATTTAAAAGATACAGAGAATTTACTTTTATTGACGTCTCTGGTCTACAAACCATTAAATTAAAACACCACCCGTTAGAGACATTCCTATCCTTTGGGATGAGATTGGTTTGAGGGAACCAATTGGGATGGGAAAAGGTTTAGAGGTATTTGAGAGAAACTCTTTTCTTTTTGTAGAGAGCAAAAGCCTTGACTTTTTTTTCTTGATTAATTCGTTAAAGAAAACTATTTTCTTCTAGATATTTATAGCTCTATTTCCTTCTTGGAATAGGAAAAGGAGTAGGAGAGAATCATGTCTACTAATTAATTAATAATTAATCGATTAGTTAATAATTAATTAAATCATATTTAATTAATATTTCATTCAAATCTTATTTGAATGAATATCTCTACAATATCTTAGAGATTTAATGAAATCAAATTTAATTAAATAAAACTAAACTATTAATTAATTCTCAAATTAATTAATAGCTAAATTAAATATCTTATATTTAAATTAAATTAAATCTGAATCATATTCAAATATAAATTTCTCTCATAACCAATAATTTTAATATGAATCAAATTCACATTAAATTAATACTTAAACTCATTCAAATATTTTATCTCTCATAAATTAATTTTGAATTGTATCCAAAATTAAATTTATATAATAAAGTTTGATAAACTTTATATTATAATGTATCACTAGACATTAAACTAATTCCTAAAGTAAATTTGAACATTTCAAATTACAACCAATACGAATAAATCTCATTACCCTTTACGAACTAGGAAGGGGACCTAATGGACCTACAAAGAAGAAGCTACAATGATCTGAGATTAATTGACTAAACTCATTAACCACATTAATCAATATTCATTAACTATGTGTACACTCTACTAAAGACTCACAACTGAACTCTTCTCACTATAGATATATTTTTGTGTCCATGGATATAGTCCAATAACAGTAAATTAGTTCTTCACGAGTGTTCGTAACACCAGCTGGGTCAATTTACCATTTTACCTCTACGTTACCTCTAATCCTTAAATACTAGTGCTCCTCTAATGAACAACCTGTTTATGGTCCTATCAATAAATAGAAACCTCTCTCGTTCCATGGAGATGGTCGAACCCTTTGTTCAAGACCTGGAGACACCATTTAAGGGAACACTCATTTACTTACCCTAAAGTAGGGAAGGAGTGAATTCTATGTTGTGTAATTATGTTTCTAGCTCCTCACTTGGTCTTGTCTCCAAAATAATAAGCTTATTGAGTCAACAATCTGGCCATTCTCACACGTAAAAATCAAAGGATAACCCCACACGAACAGAAGTTCATAATACACTCAGGATTAAGACTAATTTCCCTAGGTCATCCTAGTGAAATAGAAACCTAACTAGTTGACAGAGTTACATCTAGTGGTTACTATTTTGCAGTCCAATCTTATCCAATCTTATTACATAGGATATATTCACTCGCATGTCAATTACACGAACGCATTGGATCATTGCATTTGTATCAAATACAAAGTGAGTCGTATCCATAGTGTTACTAGGATAAGGTACATAGCCTTATTCCTATACTATAGTCCTTTTAAGTTGTTCTCGAACATTGATCCATGTATGTCTCTACATACTGTTCAAAACTCATTAAACAACTTAGGATGTTAGTTTTTTAGATTTGAGTTATTCATACAAAACTAATAATTTAATCAATAACAATTATTACAATTATAACACTTTATTAACAACGGTCAATGGATTATATTTATAATCTAATAGTTTTAGAACATAAATCTCAACAAAAAACTTCTATTCTTCTGAGCATGTCAGCACCAATTGCAGCCTTGTCAAGTTACATCAACTCTAACTATCATTCTTATCTTCTAGTGAATCTTCCTTGTGTGATGACATAGATCCTCTCGTCCATAAATTGTACTTATAAATATCTATCGACCATGTGTAAAACTCCAAAATTCTTAGATATTTGAAACTTGTTTAGTTTTAGCAAGAATAAGAGAGAATGAGATTTGTAGAAAAAGAAGATAAAAAAATTCTTGAAAAAAGGCATTAAAGTTCTATGTTTAAGATAAATTGAAATTAAGTTGAAAAAACGAAAAATTGGATAAGTCCAAGGCGTTTTGGACTTGGTGAGTAGCCAAGAGAGTAGTACATAACCTCCAAAAAAGTTAGTAAGGCAAGTAGTTAAGACGTTTTTTGGATGTTTTGGCAATGTTGGAATTGTTAGGCGAGAAGAAGGATAAGAGGATAGTAGACAAAGGATGCTAAGAGAAATGATGATTTGAAGAGGTTATTGGGCAAGAAACAAAGGCTAGGTGTTTCAAGCTATGCGAGATGACCTTGGAAGTTAACTATATGATTAGAACAATAATGTGGCTTGATTAGGGCAATTGGTTTAAGAAATAATCCAGATGTCTTAACCATGTTAACGTGCATTTTGATGTGGAGAAGAAGTTTGAGGTGTAATTAGGAGCTTAAGTGGTAAGTCTAATCAAGGTTAAAGTGCTAACATATCTTTATGCAAGGATTCCTATAAATAGGCAACTTCAACAAATGATTTCTCACAACTCACTCGAGAAATTTCACTCAAATTAGTCTTAAAAGCTTAGAATTGTGTCTAGTTTGTTGAGAAGGGCTACTGTGTATTTTGAATATGAGAAGGTTGGCATTTTGGTTAAGAGAAGGCGAGAAGGTCAGTTATCGGGTGAATCTGAGCAAGGTGCACTTCTAGAAAGCTACAACTCGTCTTTTGGATTTTGGTTCTGAAAGTTTGAAGTAAAATAGTTAAGACATTTTTCAGAAACTTTGTAGAAGGAAGTTTTATCAATAGAGTTATGGATTCTAAGTTATTAGTTTTCTAATTTTGGTCATGTATTATGGATGAGAAATTAGGCAAGATGGGAGAAATTTTCATGTTATAGAGATTATTTTGGGAATTTTAAGGGAAGTATTTATCAAAGAAATTAATTAAGGATTAAGTATGGATTTTTTAAATCAATGAGGCTTGAGAGAAATTTTCAACAAATGATACATACAAGTATAGTGAGTGACAAAATGATTTCTAAATATAATTTGTTATCAAATGTTTTAAACATGCTTTGATGTATGAGTATTTAAGTATAATGATTTAGAAGTTGTTTCCAAAGCATGATACTTGATAAATATTTGATAAGCATGTATTTTTTGATGTATTTGTTAACGAGATTAAGCAAGTATGTTTATGATAAGTATGTAAGTTAAAGAATGATTTTAGAACATTTTAGACTATACCATTGGATATATATAGCAACCCTTCGAGGGATATGACATGTGCACAGAGGTTCCTTTGATGAAGTTATTAAGTAGATACCTAAATTCCTATCACTGGGATAGATTAATGAGATGAGGATTCTACAGATAGATATCTAGTTTGCCATCTCTCGAGATGAAGGTTTATAGGTTACTCACCTCATTTTAGCTATAACGAGATGAGGCACTACTGATGCCTGACTTTTACCTCATAAATATCATATAACAAGATGAGGGTCGACAAAGGGTCCATCTTGTGGTTTATGTGGTATAGCAATTGAAAGGAAGTTTTATGTTATGTTTCATAATTTATTTATGTAAAGACAAAGTTAAAGTTAAATCATTTTAAAAGCATTTTTTTATAAAATCATCACTCACAGAGCTTTTTAGCTCACATTTTCCAAATGTTTTCTCACTTTACAGGTATAGATTGTGACTCTTTGCGTACCAAACATACTGCTGACATGCCAAGTTAATTTTCAGATACAAAAGAATATAATAATAGAAGCATCATTGTGTTGTACTAAGAGTTTACATATTCATGTTTTATACATTTATAAAAAGCATTTCAAATGGGCCACACTACGGTTTTAAAGTATTTCAAAGTTTAAAAGCTTTTGCTGTTGAATGTTTCACGTTTTCAAGTCAAGGTCAGTTGAAGTTGTTCCAAAGGTAAACAACTTCAACTGACATCACGCCACATCACGGGCCAAGCAAACAGGTGCTCGAGGTGGAGTGTGACACCATGCATATAAAATTTTAACAATAAAATAAATAGAAATGGATTTTTACCACAATTACTTCTCTAACAAAAAATCCAATTACTAATTAGGTAGATTTAAATTAACTTTTGGAACCCAACATAACAATTGAAAATCAATTCTAAATATATGAAAATCACTTTTACGAGTTTGATACTAAACATAAATTT